>JALIZH010017660.1:0-97577 GCA_030522465.1 Rhipicephalus appendiculatus
GTGTGCTTTCCCAATGTACATGTAAACACTTTTGTCTATACCTTTTTTTTTTTTTTTGCATTGTAACGCCGTGTGGCAGTAGGATAGAGAGGAATGGGACAGTGTCCCGTTCCTCCCTCAACTCAACTGCCCTATTCCTCCCAAACTACGTTTACCAAAGTATAAAACGTTCAGTGGCTAAAGTCCAGCCTTAATGCCTAACCTTTTGTTCGAAAAAGTAAAGAGCTGATGCGTGTTTTCGGACAAAAATTGATGCTAGCGTCCACAAAGCGGCTGAAATCTGAGAGCGTTACAATTGCGATAGCGAAAACTTACCTTTGACTCGTGAAAAAAGATGACTTCCAGTTACGGAAAGCTCCAATCGCCGAAGACGCCAGCCATTACAGCCATGCAGTCGGTCTGTTAGCACCATTTCATGAGTCGTTCGCTAACGTCCTTGAAGTAACTGCAGGAGAGATAGCCGTGCTGTTCCATTCCTCCAACTGTCCCAAACCTCTCGACTCTCACCAGAAGCTCGGCACGTAAAAACGCTGGCAGCGAAAGTTTATTTATTTATTTATTTATTTATTTATTTATTTATTTATTTATTTATTTACTTATTTATTTATTTGTCAAGTACTGCTGTCTCGGTAGACCAGACATAGCGGAAGTTGGTACATAGTTGGTAGATCAAGCAACAATCATATAGCGCATTTTAAAAGAATCAGAAAATGTAGTGAGGCAGCTCTTCCACAAACTGTTCATTTGGTTGGAGCTACGCGCCTGCGTATGATAAACGCACCCCAACATTTTTTTAATATATTTTTTTCATTTCATTGTATTCAGATAGGCAAGTCGGAACACATCATCACCCATAGAAGCGCTGTTTATACATTTTGTCGACTTTTTGCCAGCTGGCCGCCATATATGCTGCCACTTCTCCAAATGTCCACAACTTCTCACGTGTTGATGTGTGCTGACGCCGCTTTCGGGCAGAGAGCTCACTCTTTGACTCCTTCTCTTTCGTATGCGCACCATTAGCATTTCCTCGGTTGCGCGTTGACAAAACGCTACGCGGTGCCTACCCCCCACCTCCCCTCAAAGCCGTGCACGATATAAAAGAGTCGTGCCCTTTCCGCAAAAGACTTCCCGCTGTTGCCTACACCACCCGTTCTGACACGCACGGCGTGAGTCGCGCAGTCCACGCCGATCCGGCGCGAGGCATCTGAGTCGTTCCCTTTTGTAGCCAGCTCATGCATCCCCCCCCCCTGCCTCTGTGCGCAACCCCACTCCTCGTATTTAAGTTTGCGGGACGACGGTTTTGTCGGCACCAGCGGGCCGCCGTTTTGGTGTAGTTCTGGTCCGGCCGGCCTGCGTCGCGGACTGTCGAAGCTGTGCGTAGTGGGTACGGATGGAGTACAATTGGTCGCAGATGGTGGCGGTGTCGCCGCCGGATTAGTGGACGCGGTGCCAAACGCGCCCTTTAGAAGGAAGGGAGGGACTTGCAAATGAGGAGGGCGGTGGGGCCGGAAAGCAGAGGAGTGCGCTTTACAGGCGAAAATGGCTTCAGGTCTAACCGCGGTACAGGGGGCTTCCTCCCCTGTCGTGTGCATGCGAGGGAAACGCTCTGATGTGGATCTCTGAAAAACGGCTGCGCATGAAAGTCTGTGACAGCGTACTTCGGAAAGCTTGTTAATACCAACGTCGATGGTTAGCCTGCCAAAGCGCTCAAGTGGCATGCCTTGTGACGTCGGGAAGCTTACGCTGTGTTTGTGACGACACCCATTCCGGTTACTCTGTACTCCAACAGTAATTCTGGAGAGTTGTTATTTTGACCCCTTGTTTGACCTCTGGCTCGTTTGTTTGGACTCATTAGGTGCAGTAGTTAGGCGTATATTAAATCATCTATAGGCTTCCAGCAGGCGCTGCAGAAAAACCTATATGCTATCGAAATTGGTATGACGCGGCTTTTCTGACATTTCTGACCAACGCCCTTACTTTCCAGGGCTCAGCGCAAGCTAGAAGTGTGGTTAGTTGCAAATAAGCGATAGCGCATTGAAAACAAAGGGGGGGGGGGGAATGAAGGAAAACGTAAACAGCGCTTGTGTTCTGTTCAGCTGACACGGCGTAGGGCGTAGGCTTGGGCGTGTTGGTAATCCAGTTTACTATTTTAGCGCACTTATTTACAAAACAGGTGACAGAAGAACGGCATGCACACAGCGCTTACATCACTTCTATCAACACGGACATGTCTTCCATCGTGTTTGTCATCAGTGCGCTGTCACTTAATTGGCGTGATTCCATGTCAACTCGCCAACAATGCTACCGTCATTATATATGTATATATATATATATATATATATATATATATATATATATATATACAGGAGCTGCAATGACGGCGCGCAAGCGGGCCTGTCACATGGTAAAATTTTGCATTTCGTGGGCATCTGTAGGTATTAAGCAGACAAACGCAAAACTTCATAGACAGAAAGTATGAAACTGTCTAATCAGACGTTTTTCCACACCGTCTACGGCTTTGTAATTGGAATTTTTTGCTCAGCCTTGTTTTTTTTTTTTTTGTTTTTTTTTTAGAAGTTGGGTCATTAATCTTACCCAGTTAAGCAATTCAGCACGACGCAAAAAATAGTGCGACTTACTCCATCCAACTGTACAACATGCATTTGGAAGCGTTGTTATAGAGAGCGTCGCAATATTTTTAAGCTCTGGCGCTAGCTGGGGCACGCTGTATAACTTGATTTGACCCTGAACACGACGATGCATGTCTATTCCACTTCGAAGTGGTACATTCTTCGCGACTTTCTCACCGCGGGCTGTCGTCGCTTTACCGGCTGCAGCCAACGTTGGCTGCAGCTTCCTCAAAGGTTTCCTTTCTGCCCGTGTAAGGAAGGCCGCAACTGTACTCGCTTTCGTTCCAGCTTCCAGGAAGAGAGAAGACATTGCACCAGACTCTCCTCTTTGGTTCAGTTTTTGTGTACCTCCGCATATGTCCCAATCGCGCAAAACGCTCCGTCGTGGCTCCTCTTTGCCCGTCCATTCATTGCTGCCGTGCATAAGCATCCTCAGGCCGTCCGCACATTTCCTCTTCACCGTGTAACATCCAAGGCATCCACCATTCGCAACAGATAACGGCGCCGTAGGTGTCCTCCACTTTTCTCAAAGCGGGCGCTCGTTTCTCTGTCTCCTCTGTGCCAGCTTTGCATCGCCTCGCACTAAAGATGCTCCAGCCTGCTCCATTAGCGATCGTTCACGGACAGTTTACCGCTTTTAGGTCACCGGGAAACCGCTGCGCCAATCCTTTCTTTGCAGGCCTACCCACAAGCCTCAGGTCTGTGCTGCGTGCCTCAGTCGCCCCAATGTAGAGCGGGCCACAGAAAAGCTGCCCTTGACCCGCAAAGCGCTTTCAATACTGGTAGAGATAGCACCAAAAATGATGTGGGCCCCACCGGAACGTAAGCCGTAAATTGTCCGTCTGACCACGCCTGCATGGCTGAAGGTCATGCAGGCGCGGTCAGACCGCTTGCAAAAGGCAGTGTCAGTGCGGTACGAGGCAGTGTCAGTGCGCACGGTGGGACAGCACGAAGTCTTTATAGTCCTGGCAACGAAGGGAACTTGTCAGCGGGACGTAATGTTTTGATAGTCGATGACTGTTCGAGTTGAAATCTCCGCGTGCGCAAGGGAACCTACACAGAAATTCCGTGCTCCAGTTATCAACACCGGCCATTTGCAGAACAAGCGAATAATTTACAGGAACAAAAGTAATAACAAAACTCCACGGGTTAATCGAAATAGCGATTTTTGACTGTTTAAAGGGGATGGATTAGTTGCCTGCATTATTACATGAAAAGCTGTATTAAATGTTCTTTAAATTACGCACCTGAAGCTTTTATTTCTTTCATATCAACTTCCCTGCGGAGTGTGCAATGTTTTGAGAAACAACTGACCCTAAATGCACTACTATCCTACAACGTTGTCTTTATTTCGTATCAACTAAGCACTGCACGTGGGAGTTTTCGTGTATCTGCTGCCTGAAACCCGCGCGTACATAAAGGGGCTTTAATTTCGGCTAAAGCGGATATTAAACGCGGGAGACAGCAGCCACTATATTCTTCCGAGACGCCCAGAATGATCGAGCGTCATTATGTCAACCATCGTTCGACTTCGCATCGTTTCTGTGCGAGCTGCGCTTGCAATTAAAGCACGCATATAGCACAAGTATACGTTAAGAAATGCAGAACACCATGTGCATTCGTTTTCGTGAACAGTGACATCGTTCTGGCCACTTGCTAGTTGCGCCCAGTGGCGCTTCAGTTTCGGTTAAGCATGCAAAAGTGGTCGAAGTTCATAAATCCGCAATTATTACTCAATGGCGCCCGCTTTTTTGAAATCTGAAAGCGCCAATGGCGTATCTTTAACGGAAGGGCATCACTTCTCCCGTTTGATTTGTCCATCTGTCTTCAACAGTAATTATGAAGTTATTTATTTAATTACTGCCGTAATCGATGTCTCTAGTCATCTGAAGACCTATGCCGCTATAGAAAAGTAATTATGCCGGCAGCAATCAAATATTACATTTCCCTCATTGCTGAAGCTTTTCGCACACATTTCTTCAAACACCCTGTATGTAGTTAAAATTTCGGGTGGTGTACGCGACGTCCAAAGAAACAGAGGCGTTCGGTTACGTATGGCATATATGCTATATATACTAGTGCCTCCATTATAGAAGTCGTTACAGCGCTAAAGAATTGGGTGCTCTTGCCAGCGAAACATCGAACATATATGATAACAAGGAGACATGTTGAAAACTTGAAAACTTCGGCTGCCCACAAGTTACATCACACTGGCAATAAAAAAAAAGGAGGAATTGATGAAAACACAAGGAAGCTGGCCAGTTCTTAGGCCGACTGGCTTCATTGTTATCGTGCTCCTTTTAGTTCCCCAAAAGAAGAGTCCTAAGCTACTTCACAATCGCACTTTTTCACATGAGTCCTGGGGCAGTGTCCGAGATCATCCTAAGCGCAGGTGGCGAACGCTTTACTGCGTTTAAGGACAGCTTGGAGACAGATTTCGTGCGCTAGCTGTGTGCGCACTATAGGCAACATTTATATCGTGCACAGAATGCTTTTTCTTTTTCGTTTTCTATCATGAGATCAGAAATTGTGGCAGCAAATAACAGACAACACCCATATAAACACCAACCGGAGATTATAATGGGTGGTCCTGATGAGCACAAATCCTGAAGACAGGGCAACGCTAACAGCAAAAACCCGCGAAGATCTGGAATGAAGGGACCGTCCGCGTCTGGGCAACCATGTTATGCTGGTTTATAGAGTAAAATTTATTCACTCACTTACTCACCCTTTCTTCTTTCTTTTATTTCTTTCTTTCCTGGCAGTGTCTCCTTCCATAACTTTTATTCCTTTCACCGCTTTCCCATAGCATAGAATTCATATGGTATATGTGTCTCACAATGCTTTCGTGATGCAGCGGCGCCATGGTCATCACAATTCGTCTAAATGAAGAAACTTAGCACAACTTGGAATTGCCTCAGAAAACACACTCACGTTCACACACGCATCCACTCAGGAACACACCCCACACAGAGCGATCACTAGCAACTGTTTATTGTGCGTTACCGATCATCATATATACCTTTGATCAGCATAAGCAATGGATAAGCAATGGCTGCATAAGCAATGGCTGCATCTTGCATAAGCAAGATGCAGCCACCACCTAACAAAACAACAAAACAACAAATAATAAAGAGATCAGAAGAACCAGCTAGGAGTACTTTAAATTGCCTCGAAAAAAGCCCAACAACAACTATCAACTAGTCCAAAACAAGTTCTAATAAGCAATTCGTCTTGCCATGCATCGTGGCGCCATCGTACGGTGGCCACGCGAAACGATTTGGCTGGCGCATCTGCGCGCCGCTATTATTCCGCGACTGCATTGCTCCCGTATGCGAGAGTCGCGAGCTCACAGGACGTGTAGGTCGCAAGCAGTGGTTGCATCCAGCATCTCATTCTTTTTTTCGGGTATAGGCGTCAATTAACAACTTCTCAGGACAATCAGCACTTCCGAAGAACATGGTGCCGCGAAAAGGAGCCCATTGTACATTGTACAAGAGCTAGGCAACCATTGTGAAAGTTGTCCGGATAATTTGCTCCCTCCTAAAAAAAACAACAAGAAAATAAATAAAACATCGGCGACGCTTCGTTGTTTGGTGGAATCAGAGGGACGTTAGCAATCAGTGGCCGATGCAGGTGAATGTTGCATTTATCATAGTACTGAATGGACGCCTGTAGACTGTAGACGATCCTTGAACCTCTTCATCGTAGAGCCACCTCGCAACAACGTGGCATGCAGAGACGACGATAACATTTATCGCGGTTGTCAAATCAGCCTGCATATTTAATATACGTTGTAATAGTAATAATATTGCGCTTCAACATTGTCAAATATCCAGGCATCGTAGGAGTTGCCGTCACTACTCTACCAGTAATGAAGCCTCTCCTCTTTCATCCTCATTTCAAGAAAACCGATAACGAAATGGAGTGCTCTCTGGCATCGAAAGGGCGCACGCACACACACAGAGCGGGTAGGGGGGAGTGTAGTCTTTTGAAAAGGGCTGCGCGGAAAGCGGGACAAATGACTCGACAAATCTGCCGGTCCGCCAATAGCATCGCGAACAGCGCACGGTGCAGTGCGGACATCGCCGCTCACCCCGCGGAGTAGACACAAAGGGTCGTTGTGGTCAGTCGCGACTCGTTGCCCACAGGGATCGTACGGCTCCTCCAAACAAGCTAGAGAGAGAGAGAAAGAAAGCGGGGTATTGAAAAGAAAGGGGGGGCCTCTCACATCTCTCTCTCTCTCGCATGCCACGAAAAGAAAAGGGTCCTCCCGCGGGGCACAAATCTGCCGCGAGCAACGAAGAATCAGGCCGGGATAAAATCAAGCCCCGTGCGAGGCGATGAAAAGGCAAATGGAGCTACGAACGTCCGTCGAAGCTGCGTGACCGAGTATAAAAAAAAAGACAGAAAGAAAGAAATAAAGGCTCGGCAGCAGCTCCCTTTGGCATATTCGCCCTCAAGGCGAGGACTCCGGGATAAGTCCCAAAGGCAAGCCCCGGAGTCTATTGATGGTGTCCTCTTTCACAACTCCGACGCCGCCGCCCGCCGTCTGGCACCGGGTTCCGTGTACGCTCGGCTTGGCTCGACAGTTGCCTTGGCTTTATGCTGGCTGGCTGGCTTTGAGAGGCGCGAGCAGGACGAAGCAACAGTGGCTTTACGCGCTGAGGAGAGCAACACGGCGTTGCCTTTGGAAAAGTATGTAAGGATAAGGTAAATGTATTCCAGGGACCGTAGTAAAGGGGCGAAAACAGGAGGCACTCGACGACAATAGCGCGCCATATTGAGCGAGTCAGAGAAGCTAGCGATATCAGGCACAATAGAATATCGCATAAAACGAGACGGACAAAAAAGTGGGCATAAATAAAGAAAGAAATGCAGCATTTGTCGCTTAAGGACCCGTTCGGTGTCCGCTGAAGTGAGTTCGGGCTTTCACTGAACTTTTCCAGTTTTGTTTAAAGTGCTCAAAAAGTGTAAAAGCCTGCCGTCCATCCATACATTTCATGTGGCGTGATCACGCTCACATCAAAGCGCTCAATACAGGCCAGAACAAGTCTAGCGATGCTCAAAACAGGGTTAAAATGAACTAACAATGTCTCGAAAGGTATATTTAACAGAAATAACCTAGAAGTAATCGTAATAATTAACCTAAAGTCGCTAATAAATGCTTTGGAATCATGCGCCTGACTCCCACGCCGCTCAAGAGATGGCGCCACCGCCACGCCAACAGCATGATAGCTCCGCCCGCGTGCACTTCACCGGCGCTTGGTCGCTACATTTTAAGGGGGGAAACAACTTGTGGGAACTCGCTGCAGACGACACGTATCTCAAGTGCCGTAGCCAGCAGGAAGTGGATACAAGCGCATCAAAAAGTAGTGGGTATGTTGCACACCGAGTTTGCAAATCAACCTAACAAATTTCTACTGACACCAGGGAAACCCTACATGCTTACCTCAAACATTGACGTCATTTTGGTCAACGGAGCAGTGGTAACTCTATACGAACGGGAATCGCTGCGTGACCGTTCAATGCACTCCCTGTGAATTCACAGTAGTGGGCCTGCATTTGTCTTGTTTTGTTTGTTTGTTTGTTTGTTTTTGCCATTGTTTTCTTGTCAGCAAATACGCACATATGAACCTAGAAGGCTATTCGCTAAGTACCCCAGATTATACTTTATATAGGTCGACACACTTCTCGTTTATCGTTATTATTACAGACAAGCTGTGTGTGCTAAGGAACGTTTGTCCGTTCTGTGTACGTGAAAACTCCTAGCGCGCGCATGACACGAAAATTGGGAAGCCCCCTACCGACCACTGGTCACTAAAAATGAAGAAAGGGAAAAATGGGTGGCTAACATCAGTTAACATTTCTGCACAGGCGTAACTACTAATTAAGAAATACTTTAATAAACCGTTGAGCTTAACCCACTAATAAACGCCGCACGCAGCTCCAACCTCTCCAGGATCAAGTGTGGGCCATCCACAAGCCCGTGAGGCGGCGAGGAGACAGGGTCTCCGGTCCTCCTCGGGGGCGGCCTAGGCCCAGGCCACGAGTTTGCCGGAGTTTTTAATAAAGTTGTTACCACCACCACTTTTCAGCATCGACAGTTAACCGTCTTCACGGAGTGCTCGGACGGCGATTTTTTCCCGAACGTCAGGGGAGCGTCGGCTATTTCGCAGAGATGCCTTCGTTGCTGTGTGACGCAAAAACATTGCAACGGGCCAGCTCGGTGCTGTGGACACGGAATAAACCCCACATGCACACCAGCATAGAAGTGTAGCCCCTGAACTACTACAATGTCCTTAAAGCGCGTTCACACCTGCCCTCGAAGGGGCGAAAGCGACAAAACTCGCCAGAATTCCCCTCTCTTTGCCGCCTAAGTCGCTGGTAAACCACGCGGCGTGCGTGACGCGAAAAAATCGATTCGAGAACGATTTTTCCGTCACGTCGTAGCGGAACGCCTTTCCGCTTCACGGGAAGCCGTACTTTGACTGCATGCTAGCATAGAAACCACGTGATGTAAACATCTTGCCGCAAATTCAAAATGGTGGCCAAGGAGTCGGCGGTGATTCTCATCAGTGCTCTATTAGCTGCGATCATTTCCTCGCATTTCTCTTATTTGGTGTAAACGGTCAAGTCAACTAATTAAAAAATTTAATTAATTTACCTTTTTAATTGTCCCAAATGATGTCTCTAGCCATCTTAAGATGCCTGCGGCTATAGAAGAATTGTGAAAACATCGAACAAATATCGTATTTCCCCGATTTTTAACAATTTTGGACACATTTCTTCAAAGATTGGCAGATGCATAAGCCATTCGTTTTCACAATATAGCATGTTAATGTAAATATACGAAACAGTCTTTGGCGAGGAAATGAATATAATGAAAGTAGCTTTTAAAAACATTTGCACCAAAAATTTCGTGCGCCAACTTTACTCATGAACTCATTCGAAAACCGGCTCGAGGGTTCTGGCATCTATTTCTATTATTGCAGTTTCTGAACACCGTACTCGACGATTTGATTCCCGGAATGTTATGCCCTTCAGGTCAATTCTTGATTGTTTTAAGCCTTCCTCTTTTTTTACCCATACGGTGTATTTATGAAATGAACTTGATGCTTCGCTGTGCAGACTCAGCGCTTAGCGATTCGAAATTAATTGCGTAATTATGTATTTTGTTGATTTGTATTTGTTCATTGTGTTGAGCATCTGCGCTCACTCCTGCTACGTCCCAGAAACGGAGACAGCAGAATTTTTTAAATAATAATTAAAAATTTAAATGTCTAGGTTGGATGGGCTGACATGGTAGACTGCTGTAAAAGTGTCTTGGGGCAAGTTTAAGATAAATTTATCTTTAACAAGTTGGAAAACCGTGGTTTTCTGTGACGGTACCCGAAACTGCAACCATGTCTATGGCTCGTGACAGTCAATGGACCCGCGAAGAAAAAAATCGCAAAAAAAAAAGAAAAAAAAAACCTTCACGTAACGCACTGTATAGCATACTGTCCTGCAAAAAGGCCATGCTGAAGTCAACTTAATATAAGGGGCTTAAGTCACCATATGGTATAGTTGTCGGCAAGTTCAGCTGATAAATTTTATATATTACAAAACAAAAATCCATCGCTCAACAAAATCTTGTTGCATGTCAAGCCAAGCTTGTTCAAAATAAAGAATTCCGAAAACAGTAGTACAAACATCTGAATAAACACTGCCTCATTAAATCCAAGGGTAGTTATCGCTAGGCTTAACATTTGCAGAGTTTAGATTAGGATTGTCTTGATAGGCCACGTTAAGAAAAGAGTTGCCGAAAGGACTAGCCTTCTCCGAGGCATAATACTTAAAAACATACACACACAGTTTTATCAACAGACGGAGCAACCGTGTGATACTCAACAGAATGTACGTCAGTAAGAATATATAAAAAAAAAAGAAATCAAAACGCCAGAGGCAGTAGCAACAGGAGGTCACAGGAGAGGAAGTACCGATCTTATCACTTTCCAACGGCAACTAACCTCGCCACACTTTTCGCTTTCATGGGAGGGATAACACGACGACGACTCTGCAACTTTGTCGCGCATGCACTCGACACTCGCGTATAGCTGTCGGCAACATCACATAGACAGAAAGCGATCGAGCGATCTGGTCGCGTGGTGTGCGCGTCGGGTCGGGAAACCCGATCGCTCTCTTTAGCGCGCACACTGGCTTATGCACCGAGAGTCCGCGCGACAGCTGTTTATATCGCTCCAAGGATCTCTATTCATACTGACTCACACGTCATATCTGTCCATCTCGCTCACCTCAGCGCGCCACTTCTCCGGGCTTTCATTTTCTTTAACGTCCCGCTTTTTTTTTTTTTTGCTTCTTTTTGCTATGCATGCTTTGCTTTTGAATTCCGGGTGAACCACGGACCAATATGCTCTCTATGGACGAGAAGAAATGGAGGGGATTAGGGAACTGCAGGCGACGCGTAACGAAAAGAACACCGTTTTAGTGTGGCGATAATGCTAAGTCTGGTATAAAGCAAATGGCGTAACCGGTGGTCGAAACTGATTCACGCCTAAGAAGTGCGTCTGGGAAAGTCAATGTAGAACGTTTACAAACCGAAATGCATTGCATGTTCCCAGGGCTGAAGTTGAGGTCATTGCTGCTGCTTAGGCACCCATCTTTAGGTTCGTTGCTGGTGGAAAAACTTTATTGATTATTCAGCGCAAGGGATAGAACAGGAAAGAGCAAGCAGGTGGGTCCGTATTCCATGACTCCCGTGATCCTGGCTACACGCTCCCCCCTGCAGGTCACAGGGGCCACTTTGGACCTTTTAGTGCGTGGTTCTTGCGGAATCAAAGCACCAAATGAAAACTGTAGGTCTAGCGCCTGTACGTGTACGTGTTCCTTTAGTACTCTTACATAAACGTTTATTCAAAACATTCATGGACAGCAAATAGGGCTTACTTAGATATTTTTTACGGTAGAAGGTATAAAACAGCGCAAACACAGGCACAGAAGAAAAGATATGACCTGCGCGAGCGCTGTCTCACTCCTGAAATTTTTATTCAATGCTCGGATCAGTATAAATACAAATATAACGCCATTCCAAGAAACAAACAAACAAAAAAAAAGCCACAACAAGTCGCTAGAGGCAGCTTCCCATTGATTGTGTCCCAAGTGTGAAATGTTGCTTACTCTGCGTGGTAATGCGTTTCTTGTTTTTTCAGTTCCTTGTGAGGTGGTTTTAACTGTATTGATATTTCGGAATGCTTCCAATAAAAACTTCAGTTGCGAGATATCGCTTTTGCGCTTGTGTATTTTCTTATATACCTACGATAGCGCTGTTTTATGCCTTCCCTCAATTAAGTTGGCGATTACCAGTATATCCCACCTGACGAAAATGAGTGTGAGTGTCAATATCAAAGTTGCATGAATTCACAAAGGAGCATGCGCACAGAATGGAACGACATTCTTTGAACCATTGGCGAGGTGGGGTGCACACTGAAACGCTTGCTGCCGCAAACGCCATTTACCTTAACAGGTTGCATTCAAAGCGACATCGTTGGTATATCCGATATGCGATTTCAAACCCTATATATGTGCATATTGTCTATTGACTCCACACCATGAAGATATCGACGGCGCTAAGAACATAAAATTCACAAACACAAATATTTATTTTTTGCGGAAGCAGGATGTCTTTTTGCAGTCATTTCAGGCATGGGGATATAACATGGCCTGAATGCTCTCTTCTTTTAACTACACAATATGAATTAGAACTAACAGACAGTAACGCCAAGAAATGTATAGGGGTTGTTGCAGTAAATTTAATGTGAATGTGAAGAAAGACAAGTGGAAGAAAAAGATAACTTGTCGCTGGCAGGAATCGAAGCTGCGACCTTTAAATAACGCGTCCGATGCTCTACCGACTGAGCTACCATGGGTGCCACCTCCCCGTCCACTTTAGAACGTGGGACCGTAAGTCAGCGCCGCTAGTAGCCATGACGGTCACACTTGCTCTGCAACGAACACTTTTCTTGAACTACCTCAGATCCTCCTACCGCCACTCCTACCGCCACTAGAAAAGAGCAGTTCGGATTTGCGAAGTGGTTCGCCTCTTGCAGCTGACGTCCGGAGGAGTTTTTAAGTGCGCAGAGCTCCGACGTTGAGTTCTACTCGATTTCTGGCAGCACAGTGAGATCCTCAGACCGTTCGGCGCCGGATGACGTAAGAAACAGTCTCATTTTCTTGGTCCGAAAGCTTCGCCAACGACCGCGGCTCGGCCTCTCCGTGGCCTCTCCTTATGGAGACGCTAGAAGATGATTCCGCGACCACGTCTGCGACGGCACCTTACAAAAAATGGCGGGCGCGCTCAGAGTTGCCGGAGCACCAAGCATTATGAATATCCCCTATTGCTGCAAAACTGAAAGATGCTTAGGCACTCTTTATGCTCCCTGGAAATTCAGCTCAGTTTCGGTTTCTGGATATGGCTCTTTTAGGAAAAAAAAAACGCAACATGTGTCTCGGGCGAGATGATGACGCAGACCCGTAGCCAGAAATTCTTTTCGGGGGGGGGGGGGGGGGGGGCACATGTTGAAAACCTCGAAAACCACCTATTTTCATTATTTATTCGCGATAAAACACCCCCCCTCCACCAGAATTTCAAGGAGGGGCCCGGGCCCCTACCCCCCCCCCCCCCCGGCTACGGGCCTGTGATGACGAATACCAATGAAAACGTTCCAAATGAAATGCAGGAATGGTACCGCAAGTTGCAAGACGAACATGTTGGTCGCTCCGCGCGAAACTGACTGTGTCGAACATCGTCACGTACTAGCTAACGCGACGCCCGGGACATGTCCTAAGTATAATTGGAATAACAGTGAATGCAGCAAGGTTAAATGAATGTTTCACTCAAAATAAAGAATACGGTTCGTGCAAATGAGATTTTCTTTTTCGTTGGGCATCAACATTGTGAGGCGTACCAGTGCGAGGGGGAGGCGTACGTGTGGGATGGGCGGGGGTGCACCATGCAGTTTTCTTTTACTAAGGGACCCTGCGCACGCATATGCACATAGGCATAAATCGGTCGATTTTTATCCTCTGTAATTATAAATTTACGGAACATAACAGTAGTACAAACATCGCCCTCGATGCACGGTCTTGTGCGCTTGAGTGAAGAGAAGGAATCACCAAAGTAATCATAACAATATTCTCGGCCCATCCCCCCTTTGTGGGTGAGCGCCATCAGCAAGAGGTCATCATCATCATCATCATCTCGGGTTTAACGTCCCAAAACCACAATGTGATTATGAGGGACGCCGTAGTGGAGGGCTTCGGAAATTTTGACCACCTGGGTTTCTCTAACGTGCACCGAAATCTAAGTATACGGGCCTCAAGCATTTTCACCTCTTTCGAAAATGCAGCCGCCGCAGCCGGGATTCGATCCCGTGACCTTCGGGTGAGCAGTCGAGTGCCATAACCACAAAAAAAAAAAGAAAAGAAAAAGGAAATCACTTTCCTTTCCCCTGCATAGACCTTAATTTTTTTACTGGCCGTCACCTAGGCTGGGGTGCTTGTAGCCCCACCCCGTACAATACCACCGGGCATTGTCAATAAAGTTTTTACTCACTCACTTACATTAACCGCCGGCTTCTTCGCCAATCCCCCGTAGTGGGTAAGAGCCAGAACAGAGGTACAAGCAAGCAAGGATGAACGTCGAACCACCGTCTCTGTCGATCTCCAGGGGCTATCCACGCTTGACGACTTCCTTCACTTTCTAAACAATGGTAAGCTGCCTCGCCTCACTTTGAGACAAATAGCAGGTGCAAAACTATCGCTTTGTCTCTGCGCAGCGCCTAGCTTCGCGGCAGCAAGCAGTGGAGTTCCGACAGCGACTGACATGCAGCCAGGTTCCTTCAATTCTGGACTGCGTTGCTGCTCAACGAACACCCGTGGCTCGACTGAAATGTACGCATATATACCATTCCAATTCCCCAGATTGTTAATTCAAAGGCACTCCTCCAATAGAGCTACGGCGAGCGCCTTGTAGCTATTTTCAGTTGTGCGGGAACGTCAAAAAACATGGCGGATCCCTCCGTCATAGGAACGGTTTTAACACGAAATTGAAACGTGTCTTCGCACAAGTAGCTGATTGCTTATTGTGCACTGATACATCGAGAGCTTGCACAATGTCTGTTGGTGTTTGGCAGATATATCACCGCTTGATGTGGATGCGCCCACGTTAACGCATGGTGGCACGCAGTGGCGCCAACTACGGGGGGCAGTGGGGCTCGTGCCCCCCCCCCCCGGACAGCTTTACGGGGGGGGGGGGGGGGCAGAGCCCCCTCCGGCCCCGGCTGAGGATTTTTAATCTGAGGATTTTTAATGGTGGTGGTGGGGCGCGGTCCCCACCACGCCGCCGACGCCGGGTGACATCGTGAGTTAAAAAATGCTTTGCATTTAAATCCTACGTAGGAAGGTGGCGGACATTTCATTGGCGCGCCCCGCGCACTCGCAGCTGTTGTTATGCGGACGCCGCGACGGAGCGACGCAGGACGAAGGACATACCCGCCGCCATGACATGCTCCATTTTACATCGCATCTACAGAACTTGTCGAATGTTGTGCACGGTAGATGGCATCACAGGCCAATCGCTCCGGCGGAAACACCGGGGCGACGAAGAGGAGAACGAGCGGCGAAGCGCGCGAAGCGCGCGAAGCGAGAGTGCTCGCAGTGCGGACTACTACTACGCCGGACGCCGGGTGACATCGTGAGTTAAAGAAATGCTCTGCATTTAAAATGGTCTGCCAGTGTTTTACTTTTTATTCTTTAAAATTTACATATGCACTAAAGAATGAAAGGGGCTCCATAAAGCAACGTGTCATCACCTAGGATAGTTTAAAGAAAACTTTGCAATATTAATTTATTAACGATAAAGAAAATCTCGCGTACAAGCTCAAGGTTTTATTTTTATTATCTCGCTCAGTATCATCCACGCGACTTCATATCTCAATATCAGCTTGTGCTAACGTGTATGTCACGAAGGAAATTAATGGAATTATATTTACGTGCCTGATAAATAAAAGAAAGACGAATGTATGCCCGGAATGGCACTGACACTGAGTGAGCCAGCTTTAGAGTTTTTCCTGAGGACGCTTTGTAAATACGATCTCGTCAAGTCTCCCTCTAATAAACTCGAAGTCGTTTACCATTCAAGTTAAGCGTATTGATTCAACACGTGCGTCGAGATACTTTAACCTCACGTCAAGTGCATTCGAAACGCAGTTATAAGCTATCGAGGACGGGAAAGTTCACCTTAACAGGTTACATGATGCAATAATAACTTCTACCCGAATTGTATAGTTTGGTTCATCGGACTCGGAGCGTTCACGTGGCCTTTTTCAAACGTGTCTTCACTTAATTATTTAAAATACGCATGAAAATCTATTCGATTATCGTTTGGTCGCTATTTTTTGTTGCATGGTGAGCCGCATTTAATAAACAATTATAAACATTAGCTAATTCCTGGGATGCCGAGCTTTAATAGCTTTAAATTACTCGCATGTTCCAACATGCTTATTCTGGCACAAGATTTTCTAAAATTAGCCTACGTTTTGCGTATTTTCTATCTGTTCTCTGTCATGTTATAACCACGTTGCGCTGTTTTCATGTTAAATTTTCCTTCTTGTAACATAAATTGACATAACACCGCAGCTTTGGTTTCGACTCGCCAGGAAATGTATTTGGTTTCTAAACAGTCGAGGTTACAACAGGCACGCAGAGTTGCAATGTGTGTACTCGGGAATCTAATAATTGGAGAAACGCAGAGAACGTTAGAAACCCGAATGGATGCGGTATTTTTGTCCCAGAATGGAGAAGGTACGAGGGGCGTCAAAATCGCTCCTTTATTCAGGCTGTGAATTTACGCAGTTAAAAGCCTTCCGGACATTCAAGTGTTTGAGATTTGACAATTCCTCCTTAAAGCGCTACAAAATACATGTTTCAGTGCTCAAGAAATTGTCATCGAATATTTGACGGGACATTCCCTTCAATCGTTCTGCACCGAACACCAATTTTTTCAATTTTTTTTGCAGTTCCTGGCTTTGCACAATGGACAAGTATCTCATAAAACGACCACGATTGTCTGCTGAATTGCCCAGAAATCCTCCCGGCCTCTGCGATGCAGCCGATGACCATCCAACCCGCCATGGCGGGACCTCTGCGCCCTCCATGGACACTTTGGGTGCCATAAGCGCTGCTACTGCTGACACACCCAGGTCTGTGAGTTTGTCGGCTCCTAATGAAGGAAAGGTCCTGGAATCAGCTTCAAAGAATGGGGGGTGCCACAACTGGAAAACCAAGCACTCATGGGCCTCTTGAACAGATTTGGCCGGGGCCCACTAACGGCAACGGTGGACGAGGGTTTCGGAAGAGTTGGCAAGTCAACCTACAGCTGGCTTTCCTACAATGCACAAACCAGTAAGGTGTATTGTGACATCTGCGTACGTGCTACTGACCAAAAGCTTCCACTCCCGCGTACATCCCGAGACAAAGACTCGCTGATCGCTTTTGTCGAAACTGGCTTCCAGAACTGGAAAAAAAGCTTTGCAAAGGTTTAAAAGCGACGAAAATTCGGCATTGCATCGCGCAGCTTCCACAGCTCTGACAGCTTTAAACGTGGGGCTGAATGTGGCATCTGCTCTCTCAGAGTCTAAGCAAAACCAAATGAAGGAAAGCCGTAAAGCTCTGACGGCTATATTGTCATCCATTCGCTATTTGGCTTTCCAAGGTCTGGCGCTGCGAGGACACGATGATGACGAGGGGAACTCGAAGCAACTGTTACTGCTGCGCGAAGCCGATGTGCCGGGACTAGCAGCATGGCTAAATAGAACAGGCCATAAATGGATCTCCGGTGACATTCAGAACGAGATGCTCGAGTTAATAACACACAGCATGCTTCGCTCCCTAATGAAAGAAGTGCACGGGGCAGGGTTTTATGCGGTTATTGCTGATGAAACTTCTGACATAACTACGCAAGAGCAAGTATCCTTCTGCTTTCGGTATTCTAAGGAAAACTTGGAAGTGGAGGAGGTATTCGTTGGATTTTATGCAACTGCGGACACCAGAGCCCGTACTCTTTTTTTCTATTTTGAAAGATGTGCTTTGTCAATTCAATCTTCGGATTGAGAACTGCCGTGGGCAGTGTTATGATGGGGCTGCAAATGTTTCTGGCAAGAGCGGTGGGCTTCAGGCCCTTGTTCAAGAGATAGAACCAAGAGCTTTGTATGTGCACTGCCTTGCGCATACACTGAACCTGTCTTTGCAAGATTTGTGCACGAAAATTGACGTCTGTCGGGATTTTGTTAGCTTGTTTACGGACCTCGTCAATTTTGTTAGAACTTGCCCAAAGCGTCTCAGCTGGTTCCAGCAGTTTCAGAAAGAGGAAAATCCTGCACTCAGACAGTTTTGCAAATCTAGGTGGACGTTAAAGGCGCGCTCTCTCCGATCGGTCTCCGCTAACTACTCCGAACTAACCAGATTCCTTTACTCTTTCTTCGGAAGAGAAAAATGACACGGGCGCCAAAGCGAGCGGTTACGCAAAAACGCTTCAAAAGTTCGACACCTATTTTCTACTGAGGCTCATGCTTCTTGTCTTTGAGAGGTTGGAAAGTGTCAACTCCGCTCTCCAAAAGAAGAGCCTACAGTTCACCCGTGCACAGCATTTAGTTAAGGCTGTTGAAGAGAGTATCGGTCAACTACGCGACGACTTTTTCCAGTTTTTGGGCGGATGTGTCTGATGAAGCGCGCGAAATGGACACCGGGGCCCCAAGAGTTTCGAAGAGACCGGTGCAGGCACCACGTCGGTATGATGAAGGGTTGCACGCACATGACTTTAATTCCCCCGAAGCTTTGTGCCGGCAGCGGCTCTATCTAGTCATCGACACGGTGCATGCATCGCTGCGCACGCGGTTTCCGCCAGAAATGTGGTATCACATGAAGAAAGTCGAGCAGTTCGTAACAGGTGATACTGACGGCGCGTATCTATGCGAGTTCTACAAAGGAGATCTCAATGCTGTGCGTCTTCAGCTTCACCGCAATATGTTACTTGACATAGCAAAGCAACGTGCAACGAGTCTTGTCACATTTCAAGATGTGGTCGACTTTCTTTCGGGAAAAGCAGGTGAACCCTTGAGGGTGCTCCTTCCAGAAGTTGTCAAGCTTCTAGAAATCGCCATGACGATTCCTGTGACTTTCTGTTCGTCAGAAAGATTTTTGTCGTGTCTCCAGAGAGTTAAAACCTACCTGCGCTCAACAATGGGACAGGCCAGACTTAAACCACACCGCCTTGCTCCACTGCCACAAAGAGCAGGCTAGGCAAGTGGATCTGAATCTTGTGGCCAACGAGTTCATTCATCGAACGGTAGTTAGAGAAAATACGTTTCATGTTGAAATCTGAGACTACCGTTCTCAGGAATACGCTCTAAAATATCGTCCGTTGCCGAAGTTTGTTATTTTCTCAGCCATGTGTATCTGTTTTTATTTATTTGTATAGGATGACTGGTATATGGAAAAGCTTTAACAGTTTTCTTATGTATACAGAATTACAGGTACATCAAAGAACTGTAATAATTTTCTTATTTCCGTGTTCTCAGAGTGTATAAAACCACTGTGAAGTCTGAAGTGTAAAATGGTCTTGGATCGCTAGCCCCAGTTCTATGTTGTAGGCTACAAATTCAACTATTTATACGTATACAAAATGTAATTTACATCTTATTTCCGCAGCATTATTTGACATATCATTCGTAGGAATTCTTAGTTGAATATCTCCGCGAAAGGCTGAAATTCTCTGTTGATATTATGCACGCGTTGGCATTGATATAAGACATGTTCATTGTTTCCTTTTCTTTCTTTGTGAGTGATTTTGTGAGTGGTCGCGTTAGGGAAATGTAAAAAAAGAAAAACAGCAGTGTACGATGAAATGAGCGAGCAGATACGTCATGAGTGCTTGTATGTTCACTCTTTACTTTTTTGAAGTGTAAGCGTTTTGTAACCGTTGCATTGATAATTGCTGAACGTGTACCTTACGTATGCCTGTTCGTTATAAATGTATTATGCAAAAATGAAAATATTAAAAGCTTCTGATTACGGAGCCATGATTTGTTCCTGTGCACTACTTTCAAAATGAACACTTCTGGCGCACCTGCGTATCCAGTCCAGAAGTTTCGTAGTATATAGGGTATTTCAAAATACATTTTACTCGCTAAAATGGCCAGCAAAATTTGGCTCCTTCGCGCAACAAGTAGGAATATTTCTTGAACACCGCTTGCTCTTAAATGTTTTACTGGTCACATTTATGCAACAGATTTTTACCTCCGAACTGCCCATTAAAAGAAAAAACAAATCGACTCGTTTTTTTTTTTTTTTTTTTTTTTTTTTTTTTTTTTTTTTTTTTTTTTGCTGATGGTACAGTCATGCAATATTTTTGGAAAAATGCGACCAGTAAAACACGTATTCAAAGAAATTTCTACTGGATGAGTCAAACCGCAGAAGTTCACTGTTCATAGATTCGCGGGACGTCTTATTTGGGGCACACCCCGTAGTTAGCCGACACAATGTAAAAGGCCTTCACTGGTGCAGGTGCCCCTTATGATGATGATGATTAGTGGTACCCTTCTTTGTAGCGGGGTGATGACGTGTCATCTCACAGGGACCCCCCCCCGCTTCCTCCCCCCCTCCCTTCGCCGCTTCGAGCCGCACTCCAGGTCTGCCCCCCCCCCCGGAAAAATAAGAAGTCTACGCCACTGGTGGCACGTCTCCGTCGCGACGACTAACCCATGATCATGATTTGACCGTTGCGGTAGCTGAAGTTCTGAACATACACCTGGACACCATATATGGTGAATCCCGAGCAAAGATAGCATCAACAAGCACATAATGAACACTGGTACTTGATATGAAATCCTTCGAAGCGTCGTTAAACGCGTAAAGAGACGAGACGCGAGTAGTGTCTCCCCTCGAGCCTGGTTGCGATTCAGGACGAGCGGGAAACGTGGTGCGACAGCCATGCGAGCGTGCGAGTGGATGCTGTTAGCGAAGTTTTAAAGCTTTATCTGACCGAGGAGGGGTAGAAGCTTGGACCTGGGCTCCGATGAAGGACTCGTGATATGCTTCTTCCGAAAGAGAAGACGCGTTTTGTTTACCTTTTTTATGCCGGTGTCACGCGGTTACCTTTGATCGCGGTCGGGCCTGATCCGGATCGAATTTCACGGTCGTGATTGGCTCCTTCACGCAAGTTACGGAACGGAGCCAATCACGGTTGAGAAAATGGGATCCTGATCGGGCTCAATCGAGGTCAGCAGTGCAACGTCTGGCAACGATATTACAGAGGTTATAACGAACAAGGCGTGGAGAGGCGCCTTTACATCACAAGGGCACAGAGAACACGCGAGACGAGAGAGTAAAACGTCTTTATTGATGTTTGAATGGCGAAGGAGCGCGTGGGAGGAACCCTTAGTCCAGGGTCCCTAAGATGACTCCAGCGACCAGTCGGGCCCGCTGTATTACGGCTCGGAGGACCTCGGGAGTGGACCGCTTCTGGTCAAACACTTTTGCTGGACGCGGACTGCGCATAGCAGGCACGCTGTTGCGCGTTCCTTGCAGCGCACCAGGAGATTTTCCGCATTCTTGCGGGACGCGGACCGCGTTTGGCACGCCGATGAACGTCCCTTGCTGGCCGGGTCTTTGCCTTTCCACTTATAACTACTGAATAAGATACAAGTAATGCCATCTATTGGTGATTGCCTGTTGTCATCCCCTCCAGCGTTTTCACTCGACGCTCGGTGCTCCCATTGGCCGAACGCCGTCACGTGTGCCTCACGTGCAATTTCTCTCCCCCCCCCCCCCCCTTTTTTTTTTCCTGCTTCTCCACAGTGCGCAGCGCAGTGGGCTGTGAGCGTGTGCAGCACGTCTCGCGCCCCATTTTTTTTTTTTTACATTTACGGCGCGGTTTCTGTCGTTTTGTGCTCCAAAAGGCCCTTTTGCTGCGCTTTCGGGTGCAGTACACGTGAAACTGACAGCAAGCGACTTTTTCGGATTTCATCTGAGGCGCGAGAAACAGAACGGACGATCTGGCTCCATGGAATCGGCCGGGCCGACTTCGAATCGACGCAATGGTCTCGGCTTTGTGAGGTAAGCGAGTGTCTCTTCGCACATCGTTAATTCGTTAGGTTTTTGTCCAAGGTGCCGCATATTCGCTTTTCGTTTATTTGTAACGTTCGCGTCCGATTTCCCTGTTGTATCCTTCAAACGCGTCTGCTTTTTGTCGACCACGGTGTAAGATACGCTTTAGGGAGGGACACTTCTCGGCTTGCGTTCGACGCAAGGCGCGTTCGACGGCAACGCCGGCATCTGCCGCATGTCGCGTGTTTCGCTTGCGAGGAACGCGGCCTGCGTTTCGAACTTTAGTTGCTGGCACGCCGTAACCGCGTTGGTTCACTCATGAATTCAGATTTTCCGCGCAGCGCCAGATGCTACGGGAAGGCGTTTTTTGTCTTCCCGTCACCCCACCGATAGGTATCCGCTGCCGTCAGCGCCGAAATAAACTGACGTTGTGCGCATCATATTTCAGTGTCTCGCCGTCAAAAACAAAGCCACCCAAGCGCAACATTTTGATGTCGTCTCGTAATGTTTTGGCAGCCAGTCAAAACGTAATGACAAAATCTGATCGAAATACGAACGTATGAGCGCGCGCGATTTGCGGAAACGGTGTTTTGTGCGTAGAGCGCCTCAAGAGTTGCCATTTCGGCTTTATTAAGCAGACTTGGGCTTCTTTTTTCATCGAATCGCTTGTAGAACTTTTTTCAGACATCGCTGCGTCGCTGCGTTTCAGACATCTCTACATCGCTGCGTTTCAGACATCGCTGTGTTCCTGTCTCTTCTGTGTGCTATAGGTGTTAAGGATGGAATACCAACATGCCCAGTCCCACATTTTTTCAGTCGCTTGTCGTATTTTTTTTTTTGGGGGGGGGGGGGGGGGGGGCTTATAATCTATTTTTCTATACTAGCGGACAACGTTTCTTGGCAATGAAGCGAATGCTACAGAGCCAAATAGCGCCTATCCTATCATCAATAAATGCAGTTCCACAACTGCGTCCGTATTTTCCACGTGAGATGTAAAAACTAGTCCTTTATTTTTTACAAGCTCTTTGAGACAGGACGCAGTACACACCAGGAAAATATTTGCATTCATTTCACTTTACACGGTGCCACTTTGCCTTTTTGCACGCTTGAGAAAGTCCCGTCCTTTGGCGCTTACTTCAAACGCTAAGCGGCGTCTGCGTCGGCATGAAACGCTAATCGCGCGCCGGCACCACTTTCCACGGCGTCACGAGACGCACGTCAAACATGGACTACTTGGCGTAGAAGTACATGCGCAGAAGCTCCGCCCCCGTAGCTTTCCCTTCATTGCGAGGAAAAGTTGTCTGCGAGTATAGCAAATAGTTTTAGTGATCATTACGTTCACCAATAGCGCGTTATAGCGCATTTGTTGTTCACTAATAGCGCGTTTGCCGATGACTGAGTAGTTGAGTGGCGAAGTCAAACATATGTTGGGGCAACCAGCAATTAACGTTCAAGCCCTGGCAAACGTGCGTTCAGTGGAATGGAGACTACCATGGAGACATGTTTCGCTATAAAAAAATAAATTTTTCAACTCCCCTTAGTATTTGAGGAACATTTTTTTTTATTATATAGAAATATTTTCAAGAAGGGGAAAATTCATTGAACTTACGCTGCGTTTGGGCTTGTTCGTGAAAGTCGCGCCGCTTTCTTGGGGCTTCATTCGTGATGATTATTAGCTTGTTAGCTCGGTAGAATCTGGCAACTCTGGTCTGCAAGCTTGGTGCCGCGTAGGTTGAGCCACGGTCTACGAGAAAGCCAACACCAGCGCATCAGGACGAGAGAGCAGTTGGCGTTAGATTTATTTTATTACGGGGCTTTACGAGATTTGAGCTAAACCCGCCACCTCGCGGTGTGTTAAAGCGTTGACATAAAAAAATTTCACCATCTCCCGCTAAAGGGAACCATGTGTAGCAGTGGCGTAGCCAAGGGGGGGGGGGGTTGGGGGGGGGGGGTTCAAACCCTCCCCCCGAAATTTTTCAATTTTGCTTGCGTATATATGCACGCACACATACAAACCCACTCACGAACACACCTAAAGTATGGTTGAACCCCCCCCCCCCCCGAAAAAAATTTCTGGCTACGCCCCTGATGTGTAGATGCGAAGTAGCGGGCGCTAACGCTTACACTGGCGGCGGCATTAACACTAGCGCTCATCGCGGCGTTGCGCAGGAGAGTAACCTGGGGAGGCGCAAAGCACGTAGTGATGGACCGGTGTTTCCTACAGGAGCATGCCAATCGCTGCTAGTGGGCAATGAGAGACAGAAGTCTCCGACTGGACACAGAGACCCGCAGTCCGCTTTTAGTTAACGCGCACGCTGCGAATTTTTATTGTTCAACAACGCACAGGAGAAATCTCCCACCGGCACTATCTTGCAGGTCAAGATCCAGTGCCTATATATACGGGGTGGCCAGTAAACGGTTGTGCAGCGCGAGCAGTCGATTTTTAAAGACGATAGTCTTTCTTGGGATACCTAAACGGAGAAATTTTGGTCTGTCTGTCTGTTTTTCTGTTTGTCGGCACGTCGCACGATTCAGCGGCTGGCCAAAGTTTGACTGCTTTCTGAACGCCCAGCAAACTTGATCAGTCGTTTTTGTGCATACTTGTGAACATTGTCGATCAAAAAGCAAATATTACGCATATCTGAGGCGCAACAACAATACGGAAGTATTAAGTGGTGTGTTCTTTTATAGAAAATACATAGATACTTAATTCTGAAGACCCTAGTGTTTCTTAGGCTGCGCTGAAAATGCGGGCTGCCTTGCAAAAGCGAAGAGCCGTCGTCTGTCTCCGAGGTCGCGCGAAGTGCCGCGTGTTTCATCCGACGCGCGATAGCTGGCGCAGTCTGCCCTCGTCGCTGCAAACAAGAGAATCTCTTTTCGTGGTCGCTCTGCGCGCCTTCTCAGCTTTTTACACGCTGCCAAAAACACCGCGCTTGCGGCGAGAAGACGCTTGGTCATGCCAGGACGGAAATGGTCGAGAACAGCATCACAGGTGGCCGCGGTTGAGACCGGCAGAAGACTATCGTCTTTCGATGACATTTGCAGCGAAGCACGCAGATACGCGGCCAATTTTTTCAATCAAGAAACTCGCTAGCAGACGCTGCCTGCGTCGGCGTTGCGAGCCGGGAGAGAGGGGGGAGCGTAGGTGAGGAGAGAGAGGGGGAGGGGACGCGCATGCGCAATGTGGGTGTAAACGCCGCGGGAGGGATGCCTAGAGGAGAGAGAGGGGGGAGTGTAGGGGAGGAGGTGTGTGGAGAGGGTTGGCGCATGCGCAGTAAGGGTGGTCACGCCGCACACCACCACCACCACCGGATTGAACTCCGCTATTAAGATGCTTTGCATCTAAGTACACTTCTATTGGAAACGCGCCGGATGGCACGGTCGCAGCGGCGCGTTGCCGAAGGCTACGCATTACTTCACTCTACCGCTTCTGGACGGCGACACCACCCCGCCAATCAAGTGCACTGTGAGAGGAAAGTGGGAGGTATAAAAGGTGCGTTCGTGTAGACTCCCTCATATGTTTGGCGGTAGAGCTGTGGGTAAAACGCCCGCCAGCTGTCGCTGTAGGTGGAAAGGTCGTGGGTTCGACTCCTGCCAAGAGAACTTTTTTTTCTTTGCCATCTTATTGCGCTCATTCTGCTAACGTATTTCCCCGATGGAAATACGTCATGAAAGTCTTGGTGGACTCCGTCATAAAACACTTACGTGTTGAAATATGCTAGGTCCTAAAGTATCCACACTGAGCCCTAGCTGTAAATATTCCTTCAACTTTGTAATTTCCCCCTAATGGCCCCGATTCATCATTCAAGCATTACTCTTATTTGATCATATTTCCTCTCAATTAACCACCATTGTAGCTTAACGGCTGTGGTGTTAGCTGCAATGGCTCGTCTTGTCTAGTTCTTCCTGTGTGTTTCGCGCTTCCGAAGTTGTAAGCACGTTCCAAGGTTGGTACCTGGAGCTCAGCTTGAATCTGCTGACCTCCAGGTTGAGGATTCGAACCCCCCGGCCACGGTAGCCACGCTTCGATGAGGGCAAAATTCAGAAACATTCTCTTTAGATTTAGCTGCACATCAAGGAACATTCAGGGGTCAGAAATTAATCCCGAGTCCCACTTCACGGTGTGCCTCATAGCCATAGTGTGATTTTCGCGCTTAAAAATGTTATTTTTTCCTTCGCTACTTGACCAAAACGACAACATAAACCAGGTTAAACGACCCGGTCAATGACCAGCAACCCTGTAATTCCTAGTGTATCATATTTTATATATTGAATTTAATGACTCAAAAAATGTAATAAACCAGTAAAAGCTTCATGGAAAAGCAATCATTGCATATTTAACATGATATAACGAAATTTAACCGTGCTACAAGCTTAATCAATGTAATTATTTATTTTAGGGGCGAAGCTCCTCTTAGTCTAACCTCGTCCTGCGTCCGGCGTAACCGGCAGTATCTCGTGATAATGATGACGATGACGCTGATGACCATGAAGAATAAGCGCGTTCCAGACCACCTCTAGTTCCCATCGTGTGCACCGAGGAAGCAGAGCGTCCCGCAGGCGGTGTGGCCATCTATGTCAAGCAGAACACTGTAGTACAATAAGGCCGTCAACCACTACTACAGTCACTAGAGTCATGGCCGAGAGCATAGAGGGGCAGCTTAGCAATGGCGAGGCAGGTGGTGTCTGTCGCCCAGGTTGACTCCAGTCCTTGATCTTGCTTGGATGTGCTTGCGGGGGCTTAGTCCATCCCTCCTTCCCGCGTCCTACACCCCTCCAGAGCATGCGCGTCCCCTCCACCTCTCTCTCCTCTCCAACGCTGACCCCCTTTCTCTCCTCTAGGAATCTTCTACTCTACGGAGTGGCGTACGCGTTCCACATCCCCACAGCGGATGTGCGTCCTCTCTCTCCTCTACGCTCACCCCCCTCTCTCCCCTCTAGGAATTCTCTACGGAGCCATATAAGAACCCCTATCCCTCCACTCCACCGACCATAAAGCAGTTATAATGAAGGGGGACCGGAAGCCACGTCTAGCTACCATTTACGAATAAATAAAATTTCTTGTATATATACACACAGTGTTTGTCACGTCTTTGATGATGTACTGAACGAAAATTCACGGTTTATCGATGAACCTCCAGAGCTTCGCCCACTCATCATCATTCACTCCGTGGATATGCTGTGATTTTTTTTAATTACTACTAATTAAGTTCTGCCTAAAATGAAATTTCACTATATTTTTTTTTCTCAAATGGAGTCTACAAGAAGAGTAATAATGTTGAGTGTTTTCCCACAATTTTTTCTCACTGCCTATGCTTGAGGGCATTGCAGGGTTGAATGAACCCCTAGGGTTAAATGATCACGCATTGGCATTTACAGTTTTCTAAGTATAGCGCTCCAGCACCACTTTTGCATTGTAAATTTTTTTTATTTTTTTTCTAATGACAAACCATAAAGTTGCGCACGCGATCATTTCGCGTCGACGTTTCTCTTGCTGCTCGTAAAAAAAGACTCACGCAGCAAAAAGACGAGTATTGGTCCGTGGTGGGATCATAACGTGTCATGACTTAAGAACACTCGTGAAGCACATGCAGATCTATGGCAACGCAGCCGCACAAGCGTATTCGGCCAATACACCTGTCACGTCTTGGACCGATACTGCGAAGAAAAGAGGCTTCACAAAGCGTTTCACTGCCAAGGCTGTCTACGTGGCGTAATGCTCTCTCCTAGTTTCTTTCTTAAATATAATATCAGTGTTACCACTATTTTGAACATCGGCTGTTGTATTACTTAAGGTTTTCACCATGTGTCGTAAATTGGTTCTTGATATCTTTAGCTGCCTTAACCTTAAAAGACAAAGCTGTTTATACTAAAAGTTCTGATAAAGGGACTCTTCCTCGTACCAGAAGCAACTACAGATATCTTCAATTTCTCCTGCCAACGATTTTAAACAAATATGAAAGACACGATGGTCGCATACTCACCCTAACACTTAAAGAACAAAAAAATATTTTGTAAGGTGCAGTGTGTAGGGTTCTTGTTTTTTGTTTTGTGTGTATGTTATACCAGTGGAGTACTTTACTTTTGTTGCAATTGGCGTAGTTCTGTCTTTTTTATTTCTTTCTTTTATGTAATCTTACACCAGTATGTATCTTACACCAATTTTGCTCGTTGACTGCGTTTAGTTTGTCTGCCATGTACATTGCGCATGAATGTATTCTGCTGGGTCTCAGGCGCACTCAAACTACAGTTTTGTAGCTTTTGGTCTGTGGTCCCTTCGCCCTTTTGTTATTATGTTGTTATTTATTTTCCTCGTCTATTGTAACCCCTGCTTCGCGCCAGCGCACTTACTTGCAGTGGCGTAAATCATGTGGGGTCAAGGGTGCCCTGACCGGCCCCGCTTGCGTTAAAGCTAGGAGGGGACATCACTCGCAACTGTCCCCCCTTGAGATTTGTCCTTCAAACGCCATGCTTGAATTTCTTGACGGTTAGAGATAGCGCACACTCCGTAAAACCAACTATGAAATCTGGAGCTCTTCCAATGAACGGCAACTAAGTACAAAGTGGCTTGGCGTTTCAAAAGAGCACGAGCTTTCTAAAATACGGCGGGATACACCACATGTGCTTTCAAATGCTTATTATACTGGGCTTTGAATTGAAGTAAATAAATAATCCCCGTTCCTCTACTGTTATTCAGGTCGACGATTTTTTGGAAGCCAGTCACAATTAAGTGTAAAAGCTATTGTTCGTGTACGATTTGTGTTATTTTAAAAAATCGGGGAACATAAAAATACTTTCGCGGACTCCCTTTAAGTTTCGCTGAAAAAAATATATTACGCCATCAGAGACCCCAGGGCCACAAAACCAATCTTAGTATTCCGAAAAAAAAATTCTTCTTAGCAAAAAAGAGGGAAAAAAATTTTTTTTGAAGTCTCCGATCAGCCGAACCAGTTTTGCGAATTGCGCGAAAGTGGGATTTTGACGATATCCTACATAACAACTCTTGTAGCGGCGAGTCTCCAAATTTTTCTTAGCATACTATAAGTAACGTGTGTTTACAAAATGTTCTTATGCATTTTTGTTGCCCATATTTTATTTTGAAAAATCGCAAATATGGCACAATACTCAATAATGTTTTGACTTCAGATTTTTTTACTCCGCGTCTATAATGCTCAGAAGTTCCAAAATTTTTCAGAGTGTTGCTACCCATTAGTTTAACAATTATACTAAATATGATTGCCGAAAATATTGTCAAACGCAAACCAAAAATGCGTAAGTGAAGGCATGTCTTCAAAAATACATTATTTTAAAATGCAATAAAAAAAAACAACACCTTCGATTTTCTTTAAGCTGCTCAGAATTAAAGCCCAGCGTGTTCTCTACCTTATTGTGTAAAAACATGTTGCATTATTTTTGTGAGATCGGTAATACAAAGCCGTCAAAGTGTCGAAATTGATGTTTACGCTGAGCGAGTGTGTAGCTGTAGGTGCTATTGTCATGATTTTTAGGTCTACTGTGAATTCCCTCACATTCACTAAAGATCAGATTGACTGAAAAAAGACGAATAGTTGCTTTCAAGTGTAAATTTGAAAATTGCGTATGCATCCTCGAGTCGGGTTTTCGCGTGCAAGTTTCTTCAGCCCTAATGCACACAGGACGTGAGACAGACATTGAAGGAACACTGGGTCCACACAGCACTCGCGTTCTCCGCCTTCTTGCGCCTGGCGTAGGACGTTCGACAATGGCGTTTTCCCTTAAACCGCCATCTTCAGAGGAGCAATTTCTTTTGAGTAAACGACTAAGTTTCGCTGCTCAGCAGCATTTTGCCCAGGAACAAAATTGTTGACGAACAGACGCGTCTGAACATTTACACCGGTCTGTTCGAAGAGGCTGAAGTACTTTCCAAGACTGAGAGCGTTTTTTCCGGGCATAAAGCTCATTAACAAGGAGTTATTCAAATCTTTTATAGCCCGAAAGTTGTGCATATGGCTAATCTTTTTCTTGTGCTCGTTTAGACGATAACGCTCGCTTTGAGCTGTGCGACTGAGCCATAAATCTCACGGGTGTACAAGCGCATGCGTACCTTCATATCCTGCTCAGTGCAGGACTGCTGCGCAGTCGACGACGTGACTGACGGACGGGAAAGCTGACGCCATGTTGCGATTTCAACCTTTTCGAAGCGTACTCTGCTGTCTATCTTTGTTTACCTATTTATTTATTTATTATCCTTTTTTGTATTCTTCAGTGCGCTGGGGCTGCAAAAGCACAGTCTGTACCACCGCAATTTCTAGGCGGTAAGTATGTTCCATCATGCTCATGAAAGAACAAATTAAAATGAAACAATATAAATAAGCAGCTCAGTACACTTCAGTAAGGTCCAAATCGCAACAGCGCATAAGCTTTCACGTCCGCCAGTAGCGTTGTGGACTGCCTGGCAGTCCTCTACTGAGCAGCCTGTGTAGGCACAGAGAGCTGGCGTTAACCCGCCATGGTGTTGGCCCCACTCGCAAATGGCGACGCCTGTGTTGTTTTCAGTAAGCTCTCAGTCTATTTGTACCGTCAAAATTGCAACGGAGCTATGGGGGGGTGTTTGTTGCGACGCAGGCCAATTGTTGCAAGCGGATAGCAAATTTCGACAAAAGCTTCCCCAGTCGTCTTCCCGATGTGTTAACATAGCTTCTCGCGTCGAAAATGGCACTAAAGTCGCAGGGACACTTCTTTTTCTGCTTGCCCATTCTTTCTAACAACATTTGTTGTCATTAATAATCAGCATTATTCTTCAGTTACCTCTTCCCCTTGTTACTCCTAGCACTTCCTTCAGCTTACACCTTATGCTCGTGTCGTACCGCCAATGAGACCCTCGTGCCTTTTTTAATGGTGTCTATAAATCACACTGCCTCACCCATAGTTTTCGGTGCACATGGTGATTCAGTTAATTATCATTTTGAAGTAGTAACTCTTCTCTGGCTCTCATTTATTGTTTAGGATGGTGTTCAAGCAGTTGTAATTCAGCAAAAAATCATTTTGGTGATAGACGTAAAATGTGCCTTCCTCTTTTGGCATAAATGACTAAGCGCTCTGCTTGCCCATATATCAGCAGTTAGTGTATGATTCGCACGTGGGACAGAAATGCTCTTTTCCTCAATGCCATTATTTTGACCTTTTCACAGCTGCTGAGCCGTATGGGTGAATATGGCCCCGGCGGAGCCTCTCACTGTAGTATTCCACCATTGCTGTCCAGCTGGGGCTTGTGATGGTTTTAGAAACTCTTTTTTTTTTAACTCACAGGGTCCCGTATGCATTCGTGTTAGACAAGTTGAAGTTGCAAGCCATCTCTTTTGTTCGCATTCTGTGTATTGATCATCTCCCATTCCTCTCCGAAGCCTTTCTGCACCCGATGAGTATTGCACTGGCTCCAGGATTGGAGGAATTCTGTGGAAGCTTTCTGTGCCTCGCCTTGTTTCGCACTGCCCCCATGATCTGCCCACCGTTGGCTGAGTGACGATGTCTTGTGATGTTATCATGTGACGTCACACTATTAGAACTGAGTGAATAGGAAAATTTTGGGTGCGAAGCGAATTCGAATGAAAGTTTGAGTGCGAACTAAATCGAATATTTTTTTTGTATATTTCCTGTATAGTTTTGTATTTATTAGAAGCGAATTTACAGAAAACTTCCCCATCTTCCGCTAAAGAGAATCATTTGTGGATGCGAAACATCGGGGAGATAATTAGCTTGAGCGGGAGGAACGTCGCCGCTCTCGTTTCACGGCAGCGGTCCAGGCGCTCATCGCGGCGCTGCACAGGAGAGGGAATGAGGCGCGCGCGCTGCGTCATTTTCATACCGCGGAACTAGGCGCCCCCCAGCGGAGTATGCAGCTGTCGCACCACCTGTCGTGCGCGCCTCTCCGTAGAGAATTCCTAGAGGAGAGGAGATAGAGGGGGAGGGGACGTACATGCTCTGTGGGGGGTGTGGGACGCGGGAGCCGCTCCGTAGATTAGAGGATTCCTAGAGGAGAGAGGGGGAGAGGACGCGCATGTGCTGTGGGACGCCGGAGCCGCTCCGTGGAGTAGAGGATTCCTGGAGGAGAGAGGGCGAGAGGACACGCATGCACTGTGGGGATGTGGGACGCGGGCGCCGCTCCGTAGAGTCGATGATTCCTAGAGTAGAGAAAGGGAGTGAGCGTAGGAGAGGATAGGGGAGGGGACGCGCATGCGCTGTGGGGGGTGTGGGACGCGGGGGGCCGCTCCGTAGATTGATAAAACGGATGCTTGGGCTAGTTGGTGATTTGGAATCAACATCTTTGCACAGCGCAAGAAAACGAGGACGTATAGAGGACACAACACGGGCGCTGACAGTTGAAGTCAGCGCCCGTGTTGTGTCCTCCTTACGTCCTCGTTTTCTTGCGCTGTGCAAAGATGTTCGCTTCGAAGAGTAGAGGATTCCTAGAGGAGAGAACGGGGGTGAGCATACGAGAGGAGAGAGAGGGGGAGGGGACGAGCATGCGCTGTGCTGGTGTGGGACGCGGGAAGGAGGGACGGACTAAGCCCCCTCCAAACACATGCAAGCAAGATCAAGGAATGGGGTCAACCTGGGCGACAGACACCACCTGCCTAGCCATTGCTAAGCAGCGTGTCTCTGCTCTCGGCCATGACTCTGATGAGTGTGGTAGTGGTTGACAGCCTTCATATAACTACAGTGTTCTGGTTCGCATAATGGGTGCTTCCCTACTTCATGAAAGTGGCCGGACGCGGGAGGGACGCGGGAGGGACGGACATAGCCTCGAGCATAAGATGCTTCGCATCTAAAAAAAAGTTGTAGAGGATCCCTAGGCATGTCCTTGTGAGATAGCAAGGTGAAAGCATTTCTTTTTGCTGGGTTGGTGAAGCGCTGGAGGGGTGGTGTTTACTAGTTGTCTTATTAAGAACAAGGTAATACTGGTGCCAAATTGTGTGTATTTGCAAGATTTGGTGCAACAAATGTGCTGTCAACAACACTTTACAAGTGGAAGGCAATGTCTTTACTGCCCGCTCACTTGCGGTACATCGAGTGAGTTATAGTTGCTACTTGGCAACTGTTACACGGTACATAGTACGTACGCCAAGCAAGTCCGCCACTGTTATGGTCACCGGAGGATAGTCCTGTCACTGTGGTTCATGCTGATGTACCAGGGTTACCTACATAACACACAAGATCATTGAAGGTTTGGACCCTGCTGGTGGCAAGTTATCTTTTCGCCCACTTTACTTTCTTCTCATTTGTATCATATTCACTACCTATAACATTCCTATGTTTATACTTGGCATTAATGTCTGTTAGTTCTCATTAATATTCTTCCCCTCCCTCTCTAGACGACATAGTCCTTGAGGTAGCTCGGTCGTCTTCAGGTGCGCTGAGGGCAGCCAGATGGTTCAGATAGTTCTTTTTTGCATGATACAGGTGGTGGTGAAGGTTCCACTGGACTTGAGACAGGTGAAGAGGCTGATTCGGGTGCTGGTTCTTTCCTAGCGTTGGTAGCCTCGGTGGGCGTAGGCCATTCCTCAGAATGGTCACGAGGCTCCAGAAGCAGTGGCTCTTGTCCCACAGGCTTGGTAGGTGACACCATCGGAGGTTGATCAGAGTATTCATGCCATTCTTGGCTCCTGATCTGATCAACATGACGCTTCCAAAGACGGCAGTTTATGGATTGAACCTTGTAAGGCAAAAGTCCAGTGATGTCGCTCACAACAGGAGCAATCACTGTGGGCCTTCAAGGTAATTCCGCTTGAACACAGGATGTCGGTACTCTAAGTATTGCACCTACTGGTCGCCTTGCTGCGACAGTTTTTCTTGCTTATCCCACGCCTCTCCCAACAGATCTGGGTGCAGTTTGTCAAGCGCCGTGTGTGGTCTCCTGCCCATCGGAATTTCTGCAAGATGTGTTACTCTTGTTGAGTGTGTAAGAACATGTAGGCTTAACAAGAAACGAGCCGGTTTAGTGGCTATGTCTCCACTCCACCTTTGTTTTGGAACCTGTTTTGTTTCCTGCACCACGCTTTCCACCTGACCATTATAAGACGGGTGGTAAGGTGTCACTCTTACATAATGGATTTGGTTGTCTCACGTGGAACCTCCGAACTCCTCTGAACAGAAGGCTGTTCTATTGTCCGAGACTACGGTGTCTGGAACACCGTGTACTGCAAACAATGCACGCTTATTGTGGCACACCAACATTGATGACATAGATTTCAAAGGAAGCACCTGTAACCACTTGGAGTGCGCGTCGACCACTAAGCGGAAAACGGTTCCTTGAAATGGCCCTGCAAAGTGAATGTGGATCGTGGACCATGGATTCTTAGCATACTCCCAGGGATGAAACCTTGCACATTATGGTTCTGGCCTCGTCTCTTGACAGTGCTGAGAAGCTCGGACTGTCCACTCAACGTCTCCATCAATTCCTTGCCACCAGACTGTGCTTCTTGCCACAGCTTTCATGCACACGCTAGCAGGATGTGTACTGTGCAGCAACTTCAGAAGATGATTCCCTGCTTTGTTTGGAATAATCACCCTGCTGCCCTACACAGGGCAGCCATGGTATTCAGTGCTGCTGACAAACAAATGGCTTCAAGTCAGCAAAGGTAGATTGTTGGCCTTGTTGGTGTAACATGTTCATAAAGTTAAGCGCGGCACTGAAATGACGAGGACGAGACAGGCAGCGCTTGTGTGTTCTCCCTGTCCCGTCCTCGTCATTTTAGTGCCAAGCTGAACTTCATGGGCTTGAAGTCGTTTTGAACCTTTCCATGAGGCCAACCGTCGACCACTTTACGTTGAACTCTAGCTAAGATTGGGTCACATTGTACGCACTGGGCAATCTTTTGAGCATCCCAAGTACTTTCTGGCGCCGACTCCAACATTTGCACTTCGCCCAGGTTCTCACCAGTTGAGCATGTGTTTGTTGCTGCAGGGCATCCGCATTTCTGGGACACTACACGGGCTCGTACTCCAGTTCATATACACACCCAGATACCATTGGTTACCATCTTAACGTCCTTTGTGACAAAACCTGAGACAAAACACGGAGCACCAACGCATCAGGTTACGAATAAGTTATTTAAGCAACATGAATAATGAACATCAAATGTAGAATATGGATTTAGGTGCCGGATTGCTTTTAACTGTTTGGTTTTTACTACCACCTGCTGGACATGAAGTTCACCCCTTAGCTCGCATCTGTTTGTGACTCACGTGGTCGTTTGCATGGTGGTCGCATAGTCGATGAGCGGGACCAGTCATACAACACCTCCCACGTATTTTAAAGACCAATTTTCTCTGAAACTACAACGCGTAAAGTGTTCAGGTCTGTCTCATTTTATTTGTCAGCCTCTCTTCTGCAATTGAAGTAGAACTACAATTGTATTTGAAGTGTTGACGTTTTTGCAATTTTTTAACAAGGCAAATAATTTTTCAAGAGAATTGGTAACTGGTCTAGTTTGCTGAAGTGCATAATTTAACTGACCTAAGCGCACACAGATGAAGATGTTGATGAAAGACAACAGGACAAGCGCTTACTCGCAGCTGAAAGAATTAAGTGAACAAGCAAGCATATAAATACAACAGGCAACTGACCAGCGAATGCGTATCAAGCCAAAGGTGAAACATGAAAATTGTGAGTTATCTATGGCGATAAACTATCAGGAAATTCTATCAAGGAAAACAAACTTTTTCATGCAACAAAACAGAAGGTTGGCTGACGCGCTGCTCTCCTCTTTTTCTTATACGGAAAGCTTCAGTCACCTTCCGAGTTAGCTGATTGCTACTTCGAAAAATATTTCAATCTCATGTAAAACTGGATAGCAGCCGCACTCCCTGAAATGTACTGCAAGATGTGAAGCTCCTGAAGACTTAAATGCTGACTGATGCTCTCTAAGACGTACGTTGATGCAACGTCCCGACTGGTCAATCTATACTCTTCCACAGCTAAGCGGGATCATGTATGCCACGCCCAACACGCAGTCTACAAATTTATTCTTGTGTTTTATACGACAGTGAGGAAGTTCCCTGCAGATGCGAGAACAAATTGATTGCAGTTTATTTTTTTGCGGAGAACAGCACATCTATATTGAACCTATTACCTACCTGTTTCAATTCGTGCGATGTAATTAGTTTTTCTAAGTAACAATCAGCTAACCCCTGAAATGACCGAAGCTTTCCGTATAAGAAAGAGGCGATCAGTGCGTCAGCCAACCTTCTGTTTTGTTGCATGAGAAAGAGTTTGTTTTCTTTGATAGCATTTCGTGATAGTTTATCGCGATAGTTAATGACAATTTCTCATGTTTCACGTTTGTCTTTACGCGCATTCGTACGTCAGTTGCTTTGTTGTATTAATATGCTTCCTTGTTCAATAAATTCTTTCACTTGCGAGTAAGCGCTTGTCCTGTTGTTTTTCCTTAAAGTCTTCGTCTGTGTGTGCTTAAATCAATTGAATCATGCAAGTACCATACTTACACGATTGTAAGTCGACTCGAATGTAGGTTCGACAGCGCATTTCATAAAAGAAATTTGTTTACGATGTCGGTGAAGAAAAGTCATATTTCGACCTTACAATCGAAGCACTAGTTGCGCTTTCGATTGTAAGTCGACTCCCCAACTTCACATTTCAAATTTATATAAAATGGGTTGACCTACAATCGTGTAAATCCAGTAATTTTTGTTATTTTCAAAAAACAGCCATAAAAGTGAAAACTATTGAGCATACGTTCACCATTCTAGTTAGCTTTCTGTTTTTTCAAGTTGTTTTGATAACGGGGCAAATGTAACAAAATTTATTTTCGAGATATTGAGAGTTAAAGATGAAAAGCAAGTTTATTTGATGTTTCATTCAAAAAGATGTACTGAACAATTTCATAGCAACTTCTATGTAGTCATCACACAAATCAGCTTTTTACTTTTCGTGTTTTCGTAGTTCCCTGGCTTGTTTTGTCATATCTTCTGAACCTCTAATGGCCAAATACTGTCGAAGGCGGTCGATCTCACCCAACCATAAAACACTATGGCGTCTGAGTGATATGCCAAACAGCTTTAAAAAAGGTTATTCGAGCCATGCAGGCCTTTTTTGAAAGCTAGAACTGTTTCAAAGGTGGCAGTTCTGAGGGTTTCCATTCCAAAGAACACGATCCATTGTGTTCGCTACAAGTGCCACGGTTCCTCCGCATTCTGTACAGACACAGTTACTCATAGTCAGGGTTAGTACGAGCTCCACATCGATCAAGGCGAAGCCATTTTCGTGACAGGTAACACTTTGTTCTTGCAGCGACGTGTAATGAGAACAAAGCTGACTTGCTGAAGTGGTCACACAAGTGCCCCCGGTCTCGTTTCTGGCTCTATTCGAAGTGTGTGGATTTCAAATTATACTGTGCTTTCTAAACAGAATATTTTTGCTGCCATGACAAAACAACAAAGTCGCAACTGAACGTAAAATAAATCTGCAGAACAGTGCTTCTGTGCATGTTTCACACACACAAGGCAAGTGGACTCGGTGAATGCCGCGCGTGTTCAATAAAACTTGCATGTACTTTTAAAAAGTAGCTGGGACAGTTTTTTTCAACCTGATAAGCACAGGTAAACTACTAGTTTCATTTTTTTTTAAATTTGGTTGAGGCAGAAAGGTCAGGTTGTGCACCGTCTGAGAAAAAGGGGCTTGGCTGCTCTTCAGTGTCTCGAAAACCTCGTTTTCGTGACTTAAATTGCACAAAAATGTGTTGGGCACTGGATATTGTGAAGGAAGACCTTATCACTACAAACAAGCAAAAAACCTAATTTCATTTTTTTAAATTTTACCCTACCCTGTGTCTTTAATGAAGCCAGTGGACTTGGAGACATTGTAGTGACGTTTTCAAGTGCTTCTAGTCAAGCTAGCTGCTGTGTTTTACAGTGCAGAATAAGAAAACGTTTGATTGAAATAACCGAAACCTCCTACACATTGGCAAAATGAATTGTGGTTATCTGTGCTCGGACTTCTGTCTGCTCAATAATATTGCTGCTTGCTAAACTTCTTTTCTAGGCGATTTAAAAGTGTGGTCCCGCAAGGCCGTCTACCGCTTTCACGAAGACAGAAGCGGACTGGTGGTCAGGCGTTACGTGGAGGTTACTTGCTTACAGGAGATGGAAGACTTCGCATTGCTCTTGCTCGGGTGGATAATGGCAGAGACTGCCGTGCTTCGCCGATAGTAAGCTGCGTGTTTTTGCGCAGGGGGGCATCTTCTGTGTATATTTCTAGGGGGTTTACGAATATATTCGAAAATTTCAAATAACAAATGGTGCCGGACAGCTTGTTTGGGGAGGAAAAGACGACGTCCACCCCGTAGCGCTTAGCTGTCCGGCATGTGCGCCCGAGTGAACAAGTGCACACAGCCTAGTGGGTCGAAAGAAGAGAACAGAGAATGTGGTATAAGACACATGGCCAAGTTTGTTGATTGCGACGTAGGAATCGTGTATCAGATACCATTGTCGTGTGGCAGTTCTTACATTGGACAGAGTGGAAGGTGCCTGAATGTTCGTTTGGGTGAACACAAGCGTTCATTAACACAAGATACGCATTCCCATTTAGCAGACCATTGTCGCGAGTGCGGGTGTACCCCACACTTTACTGATACCAAGGTTCTGTCCAGGCATAAAAAGCAGCTTGCCCGAGAAATTATAGAGGCCTTCCACATTAAAAGAAGCTATGAAAGATGCGTTAGCCAGCCATCGATAAAGCTTTGGGATAGGGAATACGAGTTTTTGGTCAGCACGTGCGGCAACGCGACAAAAACCTCGTAGTGCGCATGCTATGTTGCGGGGTGGCAGCCAGGGCTGTTCTTTTTGTTTTTCGTTTGGAGCGCAAATCATGTGACTCGATGATACCTTTTTTGTTTACTTTTTTCGTGTTTTTCGGAATAAAAATTCAGTTGTGAGTCAGCGCATGTCTCGTGCACTTCTTCTGTCCCTCGTCTTTTTTGTGAGCGCTGCACAGTCCTAACCATGCACTCAGTGAATGCTACGCGTGTTGAATAAAACTGCGCCATGTCCTTTTAGGTAGACGGAACAGTTTTTTTAAACTAGCTAAGCACATGAAAACTATCAGTTTCGATTTTTTTTTAATTTAGTCGAGTCGGAAAGCTCGGGTTGTGCACAATCTGAGAAAAAGGGGTTTAGCTGCTCGCCAATTCTTCGTCTTAATGGCTTAATCAAAGCGCGCAAAAGTGTGTGGGGCACTGGATATTGTTAAGGAAGACCTTATCAATCCAAACAAGCAAAAAAACCATTTTTCGTTTTTTTTTTACATTTTACCCTATCCTGTGTCCTTAATGAAGCCAAGGGGGCTTAGAGAGATTGTTTACAGTGACGTTTTCAAGTGCTTCTAGTAGAGGTAGCTGCGGTGTTTTACATTGCAAAATAAGAACTTTTGATCAACATAACTGAAGCCTCCTACACGTTGGCAAAATGAATTGTGGTTATCTGTGCTCGGACTTCTGTCAGCTCAATAATATTGCTGCTTGCTAAACCTGTTTTCTAGAGGACCTGAAAGTGTGGATCCGGAAAATGGTATTCGGGTTCCAGGAAGACAAGACGAGAAGCGGCGTTACGCCGTTCGCCGAGATCCAGTGCCTCAAGGAGACGGAGGCGTTTGTCTTGCAGCTCCTCGGCTGGATCATGGCGAAGACGGCGGTGCTTCGCCGATCGTAAGCTGCATGTTTTTGCGCTGTGGGGCATCTGCTGTGTATATGACTAGGGGTGTACGAATATATTCGAAAATTTCAAATAACGAATGAAATAGCGTTCTATTCGATTTGGTTACTCAAATAGAATACAACGCCATTCGATGCAGAGTTCAAATGTGCGCAATGCGATTTGGTACTCGACTCGAATTACGCATATTTGAAGTACCGAATACTATTGAAACACTTCGTATAAAGTTAAAGCTCTTTAATTCGGATTTCATGGTACCGGAAAACTGTCACAATTTTTACATTCGTTTGCACTACATAGTCATGTTAATTACATGTGCGGTGAGTGTTGACTAGGGAACATTTAAGGTAATATGAAGCGGTAAGTTGCATAGAAAATTTTCAGAGCACACGCAATTCACAATTGGCGGAAGCAGGATGGAGAAGTGCTTTTAGGCAGGTACTAAGTGCACCGCTGGTTTAGTTAGATGCGAGTGCAGTACTAACAATAACGGCTAGGTGCTGCTTTGCATTAGCAGAGTTTTGGAATTAAATGTACCTTAAAGAACCAAGTCTGTCCACTGTGGCAAGCCTCATAAGTATATAGCTATACTTTGTCCTGTTTAGCCCGCGTTTTTTTTTTAAATTGATATGGCAGAACTTGCAGTAAGTTTGCAGGATGAATGAATCATTTTTGTGATAGGATCGGCCTTCACAAAACAAAGCAACGCTGCACACGAGCTATTGTATATTGTTCTGTGCTCGTGTATAAGAACATGACAGAAAAACATGGACAAGCAAATGAGCCCCTTTTTTTTCTGTACCGTAGCAGTTTAGATATTACAAGAAAAATGTGCTGCACAATCATTGCATATCTCGCAATAAAGTACTTAGTATTTAATTGTTTTCACAAAGTCTGCAGTAAGAGAAGTCTAGTTAGTCTTCTGTAAGACATTCAGTTGTATGGCTGCAGAAAGCGTAAAGGACTTCTTTACTTGATGCCTTTTTCAGGAAGACTGAAAACTTCTGGCGAAACAGCGAGAGTTCTTGCTAACCTGTTTGTCTGCAAGACGGTCTGTTCTGCGAACTCTTGTACCATATAGTAAACTATGCTGATGATCTTCTACATCTCTCAGCATTTAGGATTGTCAGCACTTAGACTGCGGCACTGTGTTATGTGCGATGCTGTGTTCAAACTTTCTCATAACAGTATGCATTTGAAAGGTTTGCAAGGCTTGAAAAGATGCTGGATGTAAAGTCATTTAATTTACTAAGTTCAATTCTTGACTGTTTTACAGCCTGTATTTATAGCCTGTCTAATTTTTATTCAAACTTATGGCATATCCAGACCTTGGCTCTAATGCCACCAGTATTGATAGGCAAAGAAGAATTTTGTTTGTCAAAATTTTAGCACTGTTTTTCCCTTCTTTGCACTATGTACCAACACGCCCAAGCCTCAACCTTAGCAAAATTGATAGGCATTTTTTTTATTCAAAGCTTGTTTTTGCCTAAACCCGAGGTAACTTTCCAGTCATGGTATTCGGATTCATTTTGCATGAACCATAAATAAAGCTAGTAAAGATCATGAACTACTTTTCTGGTCGCAACTGCTAGCCCCGGCTGGCGTGAGAATAGGTCTACTACTTACACATAACAGTACGGGCGAATCGTGGTTGTTAAATAATGCCAGGTCCCACAGCTTAATTTTAGAAATTGGCAATACTTCTTTTTTAATTATGTTAATAAAAGCGACCGTGTTTACAAATCTTGGCAGGTGCATCGATGGTCGTCACTACAGGTCTTTATACAATAAAGTGAACTGCACAATCATGTGTAACATGTTTTTATGCCTGGGGGCAAACATTTTACTGCTGTGAATCAATGCTCAGGTTCCGCTGTGTATGTTGGTTCATGGGTTCAGTAGTGAGCATAGGTTCTGTGCAGTAGATGAAAATGTGTTTTTATACATTGATATTACGGGCGTTATAGTCTTGTTTCCAATAAAGTACTACAACCAACATTTGAAGTTAAAAAAATTGTAGTGCGTTCAAACAAAAAAGGCATTGTGCATGCAAAAGAAACACTCACGTAGAGATCAGTGGTTCTCAGACGTGGATGTTTCGGGAACCCCTTGTGGACTGGTGGTAATGATAAGGGGCCCCTTGCAGTCAGAAAGAAAAAAGAGATCAAACTAAAGTGTCGCACCAATTCGACCTCAACAGCTTGTCAATAAGTTGTGCGGTCGTAGCCACATTCCACCCGTTTCTGCTATGCTTCCCCTTCAAATAAGCGTGCCTGGAAAAAGTCAATGTCGCAGAAAATTGCAACAAAAAAATTCCAACCATCTCAAGCGGAAGGAAAACGTGTCAGCTCCGCCGCAACGCAAAACTGTTATGCGACGAAGCATACCAAAATTCAGAAGCGGCCGCTGTCACAGGACATAGTGCGCGTTCAAAAAAGGCTTTTATTTTAATCGTTCGAAGATGGATTTGGCAGACACCGCTTGAAAACCACTAGATAATGCTTGTGCTCTACCAGATGAGTTGAACCAATGATTCTTGCGAAACATTGTGCAAATAAGTGACAGGCACTGAACGAACAAATCAACAGTGATCGGACATGGCTGGGTTGTCAATGGTAGCACAACTTTTATATGGGCTTCAGCTACAGGTACTCGAAACTGTAGGAGTGCACATGGACACACCCTTTTTATTGCGATAGCAATTATCTGGACACTCTCAGGCTGATTTTCGCCGTCGCCGTCTGTCGACGCCGTCATGTCCCGGATATGTACATGTATTTATATATTTAAACAAGGCATAAAGAAAAATAAATCAGCACAAAAAAAATTCCAAACCACCTGATCGGGGACTCGAACCAGCGACCCCTCGCTCAGCAGCCTGCTGCGCTAGCCAACCCAGCCACGCGCCGTGCTTGTGCCGGCGATATAACGGCGAGCTATTCATATGCACCATTTGCCGCTCGCGGTACGCAGATCTCGGAACAGCTTGAGTGTGTTTTCTATCACGCACCGCTTTTACAGTTTTTTTTTTCAAATTGAAAACTGCCCTTGAGACGCACACAAAGAGGTGGCCCCCCTTCTGTACCACTCATGATGTAGAATTAAAAATAAAAAAAAAGAACACCACCGGGCACACTTGGTGTCAGACGCCACCGCGTGGCAGGAGACGCAGAGGGATCATTCCACGTGCCGCAGTTTCAAAGAAAAAGAAGTATCAAACAGCGTCGAAAAGTCATATAATCAATCCTTGGCCAATCCCCCCCGAGTGGGTATGAGCCATGTCAGAGGCAACAAGAACAACAGCGTCGGCTGACGCTTCTGCAACAACCTGACGCTTCTGCATTGTGGACACTCGCAGCGCGTTGTTCAAATACAAACACGTAACAACTGCGACAGTTGTTAGTTCACGCTTGTCCTGTGTATACCTATGCGTCCTTTTCGAGCGTCCTTCTTTGTGCTGCGCCGGCGCGTTGCAAGTATCGAGCTGCTTGTCGTTCTTCGTGTGACAAACTAATTTCTTGCTATCGCATTCATTGCTTCGCCCTAGTGGCGAAACTGTGACTTTTTTAGTTTATCTGCTGCACTCCTCATGTTCGTGCTATGTGTAATCTTGAATCGCGTACAAGCCAAGTTGTGCCCTACTGTGACAAAAATATCCAACCAATTGAAAAGAAACCTTATTTCCTGAAGAACAGCCGTTTCACTCATGCATACAATTATGCCATTTTTTGGTAGGTACTAAGCAGTCTCTTCAGGAGAAGCGCCAAGTACACGTGGACGTCTACGACCGAGAAGTGAAACAATATTATCGTTTCTATTTCTAGAGAGACATGTCACAGACAAATTAGTGGCCATCGTGCTTAACCTTGGTACACGCCTTGCACATTTATTACAATGGAGGCGTGATACAGAATGGGTAGCTCGTCTCCGAGTATAAAATCAATAAATACTTTGTCTAATTCAGAAGCACTGTATGTCCTGCCTCAGCGCGCGCAAGTGCTCATTGCGGAAATATTCGTCTGACTGCTCGGAAGGTGCCGCTGAACCTGCGTGCAGCTTGCAACAGTATCTGCAAGCACAAGAAATGTACATGCTTGTATACGTGCACACTTAAATACCTTTGTAACTCTGAAATCGACGTATGCCACAATAATAAGCGATAGCAGATGGTCTTCGATCAGTTGACGACGCGCTGCCGCCTCTGCAGAGCCTTGCAGCACGCGGCAAAAATAACCAAGATTGCGCAACAGCACACGCTCACACAATACACCTATGCGAGTTTCGCTGCCAGAAGGCACTAGCCGTGCTGGTATCCGCAGACTTTGGGCGAGCGAGACATCCACGATGTATGGTGAACACCCAAAGGGAGACACGTTTAGTCTCCGCGGGCTCATGATGCAGCGCAAATTACTTCATAACCTAATGCTGGCGCAAATGTCGATGGTGCAAGAACAGAAGTTGCAAGCTCCGCACTCTTTGCGAACCACTTTGCAAATATATAAGCCTGTGAAAACTCAATGAAGCATACGGAGTGGTAAGTGTGCTTTCGGTGCTTGTGGTTATGAGTTCGATTCCCGTGTCGTGTGCGATTTTTATGTGGTGTCATATGTGTTTATCCCTTGAGATAAGTAAAGCCGAAATTAATCAGAGGAACGCGGTTACAGTGCCAAAAGTTCTTTTAGATGCGAAGCATCTTATGCTCGGGGCTTTGTTCGTCCCTCCCGCGTCCCCCGTCCCGTGTCCCGCGTCCGGCCACTTTCATGAAGTAGGGCACCCATTATGCGAACCAGAACACAGTTCTCTTCTGAAATCTTTTAGTCCCTTTCCCCATCCCTATACAGAGTAGCATGTCAGCGCTATATAGACGCCGGCAAGAATCTGTTTTTCTAATAAAGAGTCTCTCTCTCTCTCTCTCTGTAGTGATGTGAAGGCCGTCAACCACTACTACAGTCATCAGAGTCATGGCCGAGAGCACAGAGAGGCTGCTTAGCAATGGCTAGGCAGGTGGTGTCTGTCACCCAGGTTGACCCCATTCCTTGATCTTGCTTGCATGTGTTTGGAGGGGGGCTTAGTCCGTCCCTCCTTCCCGCGTCCCACACCACCACAGCGCATGCGCGTCCCCTCCCCCCTCTCTCTCCTACGCTCACCGCCTTTCTCTCCTCTACTCTACGGAGCGGCCCCCCGCGTACCACACCCCCCACAGCGCATGCGCGTCCCCTCCCCTATCCTCTCCTACGCTCACCCACTTTCTCTACTCTAGGAATCATCTACTCTACGGAGCGGCTCCGGCGTCCCACATCCCCACAGCGCATGCGCGTCCTCTCCCCCCTCTCTCCTCTAGGAATCCTCTACTCTACGGAGCGGCCCCCGCGTCCCACAGCGCATGCACGTCCCCTCACCCTCTCTCTCCTATCCTACGGTCCCCCCCCGTCCTCTCCTCTAGGAATCCTCTACGGAGCGGCGCGCGCGACAGGTGGTGTGACCGCTGCATACTCCGCTGGGGGGCGCGGTAGTTCCGCGGTATGAAAATGACGGAGCGCGCGCGCCTCATTCTCTCTCCTGTGCAGCGCCGCGATGAGCGCCCGGACCGCTGCTGTGAAATGAGAGCGGCGACGTTCCTCCCGCTCAAGCTAATTATCTCCCCGCTGCTTCGCATCCACACATGGTTCCCTTTAGCGGGAGATGGGGAATTTTTTCTTTCCCACTCCCTTCAGGACCGCCTATAGACAGGACGCCACGCGTAAGCGCTGCAGGCCGTAGTTAGACAGGAAAAATTTGAACTCTAGTATGTTGCTTTCTCTGGGAGCCACCCTACGGTCTCGCATGAGACATAACGAATCGACTAGCAGCGGCCGTAATTCGAAAGTATTTTCTGCCTGCAGGCGTAGATTCTTTCGAGTATTTGACTAATAGTGTAACGAAACGCCCACTAAAATCCCACCTGCATTCACATCTCTCCCTAGGAGAGCGGGAATCTTCGGTATTAGAAGCAAAGTGGACGAAACGATAACTTGCCGCCGGCGGGGACCGAACCTGCAATCTTCGATGGTTGCGAATTCGAAGGTTGCAGGTTTGTTCCCTGCCGGCGGCAAGTTGCCTTTTCTTCCATTTTTAACGTACGTGTTATGGTTGCGAGCGCTCTACGTTTTCTGGTTGCGTGGATGTGCGCGAGTATGAATGTGTCATTTTTTCCCGTTCGATTAATTTTATACCAAAGCTGTTTCAATGTGATAGCTTTACTCCCGCGGAGGAGTGCCTTCACTCAATTGCAAAAGGAGTGTATTGAACTCCGTGAGTTTCCTTCTGGAAAAGGGGTGCCCAACAGGACACGCGAAAACTCTCACAATGAGCTTGCGGGCACTCCTTTTGTTACAAGACTGTGCCTAATGTGTACAGGTGTTCAATGATGATATTCCGTCGCCCTCAATTTCCAGAAGAAAGAAGGAAGACTTTTCTTGCAGGACCTGCGATGTCCCGTCGGCGATGTTTGAAGCATGGTCACAAAAGAGCACTTGCAGCTGTTCCAAAAATGCTGTCGTCAGGGATGATGGCGGAAGCAATCCACCGAGCCCTGTGCTGCTACGGTTAACCAAAGAAACACAAATAAATAAAACTACGTCTACCAAACGAACAAACGTCTCTGTCGTAGGAGATATAAATCTTGAGTGTTCCTTCGAGCAAAGTGCCATAAAACTGTTACATTTACTCATGAAAAAAATTCTTGAACACGGGATGTCGCGGTAGCTGTTGACTTGTCTTCAAGGCAGCTGTTTCTGCCTCAACAATGGAAAGTCTCCTCGTCAAAACGATGGCTGCAGCGACATCCCCCGTTCAATAATTTTTTTCATCTATTCAAGCATCCATCTTTCCTTGAGCGTTCGGTCGTGTTTTAACGCGATAGCGTTAAAGAGCTCGTTTCGAAGAAATTTCGGTGTCGGCGTCGGCGTAGGTTGGTTGTGAGCGAAAAATCTTGTCCGTGACCGAAAAATCGAGAAAGATGCAAATAAAATAATAAAAATTTTCGGGTGCGAGTGAGGGTCGAACCCAGGCCCGTCTGGGGGGGCAAGCAGGTGTTCTACCGCACAGCCCCGCGTCTGCTTGGAAATACAGTGAAAACAACTTCCTCTGCTTGGAAATGCAGGGGGAAAAAATTGGGTCCTGTATACATACGTCACAATACAGCATGTAATATCGTAGTAATATTGCGTGGTACAAGCGTACATAGCCATCGGGCGTCAGAATATGCGATTGTCATAAGGACATCGTGGTTTAAAGCCGGCCACCTATATTACAGAAGGCACACACGTTACTGCGCGTATTCCCTTAACACCACGTACTGGGTACATTGCAAGTTCGAAAACATTTCATGCGCATAATTGCTCGTGGTTTAAAGCATGCTACCCATTACATAGTATGTACTAATTGGGTGAAGTACGCACTAGGGACAGGATATCGCTATCGCGTTCAACTCTTAAAGACGAAGCTTAATCGTCCCCCCACTTTTTTGTTTTTCTTTTAGTGGCGTCATTGGAGCAATGGAGCCATACTGGACGGCAAGCGAAGACGAGGCCACTCATGCAGAGCTTGGTTAATTGTATTTTCTTGGTCGCTGAGGAGCGTCTATATTCGCTTAAAGCCTAAGAAAAAAAAATTCACCGAGGATTACGATACTGCCTAATGCGAATTCTGAGCGCAGCTTCATGTTGGGTCAGCGCCAGCTGTGTGAAGTTGAGGCTATCCGCAGTGGTAGCAATGCAACATTCGTTACATATTGCCACAGCAACTGCCAGCGCTTGAGTGCTGCGCACGCCGCTGTGTGCATTGCTGGCGTCGGGAACCAAGCGAAACACCGACAGCCCCGTTGCGACAAACGAAATCGCCTGCAATGCACGTGCCAGCCCTGCATACGCAAGAGCTCCAACCGAGGGGTCAGCCTCATTCTCCGCCACCGCGATATAAGCGCGCGCGCCCACGGGCATCTACCCCCCCCCCCCCCCCCCCCACACACACACACCATCGGGCGAAGTGCACGCCGGAGAGCTAGGAGCGCCTGAGAGCGCGCGTCGCGACGAACGCCGGGGCGCCCAGCTAAGCCCCGCCGAGCGCGGCCTTTGCGCCATCTCGCTGGTAATGCTGAAAACACGCTGAAAACTCGCTGTATATAAATAGCTCGCCGTTTGAACGTTGTTGAAGGACGTTCGCCTTCGTGGCTGACTGGTTAGCGCTCGCGCTGCAGAGCGAGAGGTCCCCGGTTCGATGCCGCGCGTCGGAAACATTTTTCTGAATTATTTTTCTTGAAGGTTTTTATAAATATATAGATACATATACATATGCGGGACATGACGGCGACGCCGACAACCAGCCGACAGTGTCCGTATAATTGCTATCGCAATAATAATAATATCTGGGGTTTAACGTCCCAAAACCACAATATGATTATGAGAGACGCCGTAGTGGAGGGCTCCTTAAATTTCAACCATCTGGTGTTCTTTAACGTGCACTGACATCGCACAGTACACGGTCCTCTAGCATTTCGCCTCCATCGAAATGTTTTGTAAATTCGGTAGACGCACTTTCGGCGGCCATCACGTAGCGTTCTTGAGTGGAACAGGGATTTAGTGGCACAGAAAACAATATAGGCATTCTCATCGTCAACGCATCACTGCTGCTAATGTTGTGGCGACATCAGCTCAGTTAACATCAAACCACTTTTACGGCTCGGCACCACCTCGGTCCTAGCAGCATCAAAAGAAACGAGCGATCTAAATAATAGCGAAAAAAGATACCTGATTCTTTGCACTCAGCGTTAGATGAGAATAAGCGATGATAGATTATACCACCTATTTCTTGCTCGAGTTTGGATGGAAGCGGATGGTCGGTACTGTACTGGGGGGCTGCCATGTTGCTATAGACCGTTTTCACGGAAAGTACGAGCGTAGCCTCGAACCGGAGCGTTTTCTGCACTCTCCCTCTCCCCACCGCGTATCTGGCCGCCCCGCCACCGCCGCTGGTGTGTGCTGATTCGCGCGCTTTGCATTGCGCGGCGCGTGAGAGGTCAATGTGTTCTAATTTTTCGACGCGCTAAAGCAATTGTGCTGTCGAAAATCGAATTGTCGGACGAGAACAGGTCGACAGGCTACCACTGCGCTATGTTTGGCTGCGACAACAACTATCGGGAGCGTAAAAAAGACTGGCAGCGAGACATGCTGAGTGCACCATACTTCTAAATGACCTCGCGTCACACGCCTTCTTCTCCAACAAATAGTTTATTATATGTAGTGTCTGTACTTGTGACCATTTCTTCATCACACCTGTTGTGATTCTGCTTGGGTGCTGGTACACTTTATCATCTGCACCAAAGAGAAGCAATGTCAAAGCTGACGGTTAATGCAGAAAACGCGTTGCCAGAGAGAGAGAGAGAAACTTTATTGGAGGTATATACAGGGAGTAGGTGGGAGATGGCCCGGTGCGGGCCACCTCTGAGAACCACTAGGTGGGCTCCTCTTTACAGAAGCCCATTGGCGACCAACGCGACTCGGGCTCGGTTGACCAGGGCCTTCTGGCTCGCCAGGTCGGAACAGCCGAGCAGGGCTGCCTCCCAGTGCTCCCGGGTGGGGTTCGGTTTTGGGGTGAGGCGAGGGGTTGACTGGCATGCCCACACCATGTGGAAGATGTCCGAAGACTTCTCCGCACAGTGCGGGTACTTTCCTGTACAGGCAGGATCTAAATATTTTAAAACTGCCGGGCACAGCAGTGTTTTGGTGTAAAGGCGGAAGAGTAAGCGTTCCTCTGCCTTTGTAAGGCCCTGAAAGGGTTTAGGATAAATTGCGTGGCCGAATCGGTAGAATTCAGTAATTTCTCGAAACGTTAAGAATTCTCGTGTAACATCAACATCCCTCATTCCCATGCCATGCAACAACACATGAGTTAAACGCCTGCTTGCAATTTTGAGATTATCGAATTGGCACTTTCCAAGCTACATATAACAGAAAGGCCCGCATGATAAGTGTTCTATGGCGCAGGAACGCGCCTCTAGCGTTGCTTCGACGGCACGTTCTTTCTCGACTTGTCAATTTTGTGACGATAACTGGGGTAGCGTTATGACATCCGCACTTTTTTCTTTTCCGCGGCAACCTGGGTGTCGCGAATAATCTACCGATGTTCGTTAAGGCTAGGTCGTTACCTGAACACGTGCGCTCATCGGCATGCTTCTTAAGTACTCGTCAAAAAAAACAAACTGACAACAATGTTACCAGAAACGGGCGAACGTTCGGCGTATCGCCAGTGGTGGCTGCTAGCGCCGAAGCGAACTTATGCCATGCCGTGCTTCCAGATGTGCAACGCGCTTATTTTCATTTTCTCGTTGTGTCGCTTCTACATGCAAGTTTCAGCTCACCTGTCGTCAGTGTTGTACACGTTCCTCTAAAACAGGAACGAAAGCTCGTTCCTCGTTCCTTCCCAATTTCGGAACGAGTTCCCGTTACAATTCCTCAAATGCAAAAGGAACTCGTTACAGTTACATTTCTGAAATTGGAACGTGTCGTTACATTAACGTTACATTTCAGTTTTTAATAAATATATAGTGTCGGATAATGCTGAGGCGAAATAAAGCGAGCAATTTAAAGCTCCCATTGAGCTACATATATCAAACGAATTTAACATTGCCGACAGCAGGTTACACGTAGGTAAAGGAATCTAAATAAACGCTCCCAGACAATTTTTTTCGAGACCACCGGCCTTACTACATACCTGTAACTGCAACTTTCGTGGTCGTCTATTTCAAGTCCAACACATGTGGCACTTTTCAACGCCGGTCTTCAAAGGTGCTGTCAGGATACTGCCCTTCACATATTCAAATAGAAATCTCCACCAATGCGCCAATATAATTGAATTTCCTGCGCAGGAAATCGCATCTAAAGAAAATATACTTAGGCGTATAATGAGTGCTGATTCAATATTTCAGTGTGAGCAGAAAATAATGTTCGGGATACACATTTGCGCCTTAGTAAAATCCCCGGTTCACGGTCAGCGAACATATTTCTGTATATATCGTCCTCTGTCTTTCTCTTGCTTTCTTTAAATAGAGTCAAACAATAAGCTTACAAAATACAAGTATCACAAAATACGCAAACTAAGCAGCCATGCGAAGCTACTCTAAAGGTCGTGTGTCTGCCCAAGCAGTCAAGATACTGAAGCGCCGAAGCACTCCGATGCCGTACACCTGTGTCACATGGGTTCCTGGGCACGAGGGGCTGGAGGGGGAATGAGGCGGCACACGCCGTGGCCCGCGATCACGCCTACCGGGCTATACCTTCCCACTCTCCAGACGCCAGGACTACACCCACGGAGGCTGAGCCCGTACCAATCACTTACTCTGCAATACTACAACACCACAGGCTGGAACGCAGAGAGTACCCACCACCACATTCAAAGCTCAACAAAGAGGACAGCACCATACTGCGAAGACTTCAGAGCAACACCTACATACACGGTATACTCATGCACAGGCTGTACCCAACATTGCACGAATATCTGTGCCCAGTCTGCGGTGTACCTGACACCTTGCCCCACATGATCCTAGCGTGTCCATGCAATATAAACACCAACTCATCGCCTTCACCGAATGCCTGTGACGCCGATCAAGCAAACGAACACCTCATCGAAACGTGGGAGGCCAAGCTCGCCTCGGAGGACCTGGACGAACAACGACGTCTCGTCGCCAGGGCCAAGGAGGCAGCGAAAGCCAGAGGGTTCCTGGAATGAGGAGACCTCCCACCTAGGGTAGACGCGGGGTTTGCACCGCGATACCGTTTCGTGCAATAAACGTTTATTCCTCCTCCTCCTCCTGAGCTGCTTACAAAATACAAGTATCACAAAATACGCAAACTGAGCTAACACTAAACAAAAAATGGAACAATATTAAACCGAAAAGACGTGAAAGTTCGATGGTATAAACAGGTGAAGGCATACGTGAGATTACCGGCAGCGTTGCGTCCACGACGATCGGATGCGAAAAGTCCCTAAGAGTTCTGGTACGAGACGACTGCGATGTCGGCGGATACGAGTTGCAACGCCGATGCTTCCGGGAGCTAGTGCTTGAAAGCGATCTCAGGCAGGTTGAGCTAACCTGAGATTGAAGTCCCGATGCCTACGTTCCAGACGTGTCTCAACTAGCCGAACGGCTAAGTTTGGGTGGCCAGCCGACACAAAGCGCACACTAAAAACTTCTAGAAGGGATACTCGTTGATCTATTTCTACACCATGCTTGACAAGCAACTAGACTGATTAGCAGGGCCATATCCTGCGCTTGAATCCCCTACTTGTCCCCTCATTCTCTTCCTGGGGAAAAAGGGACCATTGACATGGGTCCAATCTTGCGCATTCCATTGTCACAAAGTCCGCCCTCAAAGTATTGACGACGCCCCTTTTTAATTAGGGGAGGGTTCTCCAATAATCAAGAGAGACAACCCGTTTAAGGTGACCGCGCAGGCGGCTCGTACACGTGCAGCTTCTTCCGTGGGAACGGTATCTGGCCTCGGTTCTCAGCCGAGCATTTTGCAGTCTAAAAGTTCGGGGCACACTGCGGCTGTCCAACAAAAGCTGTCGTCTTCGCGGTACAGAACAACGAACACCTTTCGGCAGCAACATTCGAAGAATAACACCCCATTCCGCTGCTCTTCGCGGCTCTAAAAACAAGTCTTTTCATGCCCAAGCCGGCGCGCTGGTCAGCGGGGGAGTGCGGCGCGCGTTAATCGGCATGACGACGGGTCGAAAAAGTGGCATTCCGTGACAGGGAGAGAACTTAGAGAAGCAGAAGAGGACGGCGATGACGAAGAGAATGCGTTCCTGTTCATGATGATGATAATCCTGTTTCAACGACACATGGAAACCTCGAGCCTAACATCTCTGCTGTAAAAAAATCAACTGTTCCTCCCGCACGTGGTCAGTCTCGGCGTCTCTCGCTTTCCCAGCCCCCCGGCGGGCTCCTTGAAGTAAAAACCAGGATGCATCGTAGTCACATGACGGGCGAGCGCTACATTTTTTTCCCCTCACACGATCGCCCATCTGCCCTGTTCTGCATGATGTGCTGCGTGCGTGCGCCTGTTGAATGCCGTGGAACGTCTACAGAAGAAACGCCGTTCCCTCTACCGTTCCTGCTTAAATGTAACGAGTTACCGTTACAGTTCCACCGATCCTGAATGGAACGGTGGCGTTCCTCCGTTCCTGCCAAAAGGAACTAGTTCCTGGAACGTCGTTCCTTGGAACGCCGTTCCGTACAACACTGCCTGTCGTACATCCGTTTCTTATCTTGCGCAACGATAAGAGACCACTTAACTACGACGACGGCACGAATCAACATAGGCATCGGTGTCTGTGCTCCCTTCGTTCCATGAACTTTGTATTGCGAAGTTCCAAGCGGAACCAGATGATCTCCTATCGATTATAGACTTCTGCTGCACTTAAATAATCACTGCAAATAAACCAGAGAATTATGTCAAACACAAATGCGCGCACTTATCGCGCAGCTCGCCAATGGCGTACGTAATCGTTCGTCTTCATTTCATCATCATCATCAGCCTGTCTACGCCCACTGCAGGGCAAAGGCCTCTCCCATGTTTCGCCAATCAACCCGGTCCTGTGCTTTCTGCTGCCACGTTATACCTGCAAACTTCTTAATCTCATCTACCCACCTAATTTTCTGTCTCCCCCTGACGCGTTTGCCATCTCTTGGAATCCAGTCAGTTACCCTTAATGACCAGCGGTTATCCTGCCGACGTGCTACGTGCCCGGCCCATATCCATTTCTTCTTCTTGATTTCAACTATGATATCCTTAACCCCCCGTTTGTTCCCTGACCCACTCTGCTCTCTTCCTGTCTCTTAAGGTTACATCTATCATTTTCCTTTCCATCGCTCGCTGCGTCGTCCTCAGTTTAAGTTGAACCCTCTTTGTAAGTCTCCAGGTTTCTGCTCCGTAGGTAAGTACCGGTAAGATGCAGCTGTTATATACCTTCCTCTTGAGGGATAGTGGTAGACTACCATTCATGATTTGATAATGCTTGCCGAATGTGCTCCATCCCATCCTTATTCTTCTAGTTATTTCACTCTCATGGTTCGGCTCCGCGGTTACTACCTGTCCTAAGTAGACGTACTCCTTTACAACTTCCAGTGTCTCGCCACCTATTGCAAAGCGCTGTTCTGTGCCAAGATTGTTCCACATTACTTTAGTTTTATGCATATTAATTTTCAATTTTCGTCTTCATTTACGTTTCACCTATTACTTCGAGTTTTCCGAGAAATTAACGCTAATGCATACTACCAGAACCCCGCAAGGCCAGCTATAACAAGACATACTACCCAATTACCCGTTTACAAGTGCTGCTTAAAAACTGCATTAAAATTCTACTCACTTTCTATGTCTAGCGTCGGCACCGCTGCGGGAACGTCTCGTGGGTCGACGCTGCTTTTAAATGCGAAGCATTTCTTAGTGAACTTCGGCGAGTTTGAGCGTATCTATCTATCTAGCCGCCTAGGACTCTGTGCTCTCCTGGCCGTATCGTTAATGGGATTTATACCAAATTTGGTATGGCCTAACATGACCGTATGACGAACATAAATGGCTGGTCATATCATGAAAATCATGACTAACTTGTCATGAAAAGTATGCTTTACATGCCACGCTCATGGCGCGCTCGCGGCCGTTTCGTTGGCTTGATATGCACCAAATTTGGCATTGAGTGACGTGACTGTATGACGAACATAAATGACAGGTGGTAATATGGAAATCATGACTTGTCATGTGCGACATGACTTGCATGCCACGCTCATCGAGCGCTCGCGGCCGTTTCGTTAGTTTGATATACATCAAATTTGGTATTGAGTGACGTGACTGTATGACAAACATAAATGACAAGTGGTAATATGGAAATCATGACTTGTCATGTGCGACATGACTTGCATGCCACGCTCATGGCGCGCTCGCGGCCGTTTCGTTAGCTTGATATACACCAAACTTGGTATTGAGTGACGTGACTGTATGACGAACATAAATGACTAGTGGTAATATGAAAATCTTGACTTGTCATGTGCGACATGACTTGCATGCCACGCTCAGCTCGCGGCCGTTTCGTTAGCTTGATATACACCAAATTTGGTATTGAGTGACATGACTGTATGACAACGTAAATGACTACTGGTAATATGGAAATCATGACTTGTCATGTGCGACATGACTTGCATGCCACGCTCATGGCGTGCTCGCGGCCGTTTCGTTAGCTTGATATACACCAAACTTGGTATTGAGTGGCATGACTGTATGACGAACATAAATGACAAGTGGTAATATGGAAATCATGACATGTCATGAGCGACATGACTTGCATTCCACGCTCATGGCGCGCTCGCAGCCGTTTCGTTAGCTTGATATACACCATATTTGGTATTGAGTGACATGACTGTATAATGAACATAAGTGGCAAGTGGTAACATGAAAATCTTGGCATGCATGTCATCTACAACGCCATTTACATGCCACGCTCATGGTGCGCTTGCGTCCAGTTCGCTAGCTGGATATACACCAAAACCGGTATTGCGCGACGTGACTGTATGACGAACATAAATAATAGGTCCTAACTGTAAAACATGACATGCAAATTATGTAAAGCATGATCTGCTCCTTCATGGCTGCTTCGCATTACATCGATTCCCACAGTGCGTGGGATCTACCGGTTTTTTTGTTTGCAGCCATATTGAAGCTGACTGCTTAGCGATTACTTACTAGCGTCTTTACACTCGCGGAGCGTTGCTGTGTTTTGCCCGTGTACCGCGAAGTGTACCTTGTGAACTAGCGTACATGCTGCATACACCGCCGCAGAACTCCACACACCAACATGGCGGCGAAACATCGCAGACGTTAGACGGCGCTGCGGCGGGAAAAATGGCTGCCTCCTTGTGAAATTGGTGTATACGTCGTAGATTTTAGGGTGGTAATGGGCGTAACCAATTAGTAATAGCTGCAATATTTCATAAAATGCGACGTGCATGCGTAAAGGGCCCAACGTACCACGTATCGCTGAAACGCCTCATGCAAGAAGCACAGTTAAAACGTTTGTACCTCGTTGATAATGAAACAGTTACGCCCGGAACTATATTATGTGCTGCGCAAGGATACTGCCTGTTTACTCCTCGTAGCTTTGGCAGTGCTGCAAGGTAGATGTGAGATGGAGTAAAGAAGCAGCAGCACCGGTATCGACAAGAGTGACTACAGTTACAGCGTCGACGAATACGTCAATAACGTCGGTGGCTGAACAAACACAACTTGAGCTAACCGAAACTTGTTCAATTGTTGTATATCGAGAACTGGTCCTATAATAATTTGATTTGGGCGAGTTCGTACATACTCGGACGAATGCAGCGCGATTTAGACGAAGACAGGAGACAGAGATAAACACAGATGAATTGACTTTATTTACCTTTCAACAGGTCTGGGAACTACGTCATCTAGTTACCCTCTTCGCTAGATGCTAAACGTCGACGCTTATGATTTATAGGGGAAAGGGATCGGCGATGCGGGCAGGGTGAGCGCGGAGACCTTAGAATAGAGAGCGCTGATCAGTCTGTGAAAGAGAAACGAAACTTTTTACATGTCCTTACCGGAGTCAAGGGAGGCAGGAGACTAGCCCTACCGGAGACCTCTCCCCCCTCTTGAGGCGGCAGCCAGACCTTGAGTCTCGGCAGTGTCTTCGGCCAGCCGGACTGCCAGAGTGGGTCATCCGGGCACGCGCTGAGCAGCATAGCCTCCCACTGCTCCAGCGTGGTTATCTTAATTGTAGGACTGCTGCTTTGTTTAGTGGTGTGAGTCACTGCGCGACATTCCCAGCTAATGTGGTCGAGGTTGGCGCGAGTCGCTCCGCAAGCTCTTCATTGTGCCGTATGGACATGTGTGTAGATGCGACTATGCGGCGAGGGTGGTAGGTAATGTGCGTGTCTGAAATAATCACCATGTTTTTGGCAAATACTTATTTCAAAACGTCGAATCATTGTTGTTTGCAATATGAAAACATCGAAAATTTTATAATAACCTGCCTTCGGTTCACAGACAAAACTAAAAACATGTCTAACACCTATTTGGAAAATTAAGGCTTACACCAAGTGCTTAAGACATTTTTCTCTCTCGGGGCTTACTTACTGGGTTGTCTGTGTGGTCTTTTACGAATCGCTAGGCGACACGAGGAGGATATAGAGCGAATCACTGAGCATCAATTATTAGGTAATTTGGAAAACCGCCAACTCGTATACCGTGAATTTCAAGTTAGTTTGACGCGTATACTACTAAGCTATCTTCATGAACACAGTTAGTTAAAAAGGAACGCGCTATGTAAGTGTGCCCCCCAATTGCTTTGTATGAGAGTAATATTATCTGGGGCTTTACGTGCCAAGACCATAATGTGATTATGAGGTACGCTTTAGTGGAGGGCTCCGGAAATTTTGATCATCTGGTGTTCTTAACCAGCACTGACATCACACAGTACACGGGCCTCTACCATTCCGCCTCCTTCTAAATGCGCCTGCAGCGGCCAGGATAGAACCCGTGACCTTCGGTTCAGCAACCGAGCACCGTAACCGCTACACCACCCAGGCAGACATTGTATGACAGTGAAGTTTCGCTTTTGAATCTGTTTTATAAGGTGGTGCGAAAAATCACGTTTAATCACCCATTCATGGCGTTTGAAATGCTCTGTAAATGACGTCACCCACATCAGAAGATGTGGATACAGGACATACTTGAAAGATAAGTGTGCTTTCCAGTTATATTACAGTGACGTTTCACTTTTTTTAATGTCGAGCTAAACGCGGACGTGCGGATGCGATCCTTTTGCCGGTCTTTTGCAGGTCGTTCTTGGCGGCGACGGCAGCGGAGTCCATCAGCACGCTCTCGGTGGTGTGCTGCAGCTTGCGTTGCCGCTATATCGTTCTCGCTCGGCACTCAGTCTCTCGATCCCCAGAAGAAACCGACATTTAAATCACACACAGAACCCCTACAAACTCAGAACCCCCTACAAATGGGAGGTCAACCTAGCGCACCTCCGTCATGACTGCAGAGGGGAGACGCGACGCGCGAAAGCGTCCCGTCTCCCCTCTATATTGGTGGTTTGGCAATGCCTTCCACCTTACCCTCCACAACAGATCGCCTCCTTCAACTTACCCAGCTCCGCCAAGTGTGCCTCCATACCTTAATCTCCATGTGTCCTCCTCAGTGCTGGCTTCCCTCGCGGCCTCCAAGATAATCTCGTAGATTTCACAAACGGGGAATATACGCTTGCGTGCATGATGCAGATCAGGGGTCTCAAACACGCGTCCCGCGGGCCGCATGCGTCCCGCGGACCATTTCCTCGCATCGCACATTTTAGATGTGAATCATCTTATGGCGAAGCTCAATCCGGTGGTGGTGGTGGTGGTGTGCGGCGTGACCACCCTTACTGCGCATGCGCAAACCCTCTAAAAAATAAAATAAAAAAACCTCCTCTCCCCCTCTCTCTCCTCTCCTACGCTCCCCCCTCTCTCCTCAAGGCATCCCTGCCCACGGCGTCCACACTCCCACTGCGCATGCGCGTCCCCCCTCTCTCTCGCCTCGCGACGCCGACGCAGGCAGCGTCTGCTAGCGAGTTTCTTGGTTGAAAAAACCGACTGCTCGCGCTGCACAACCGTTCACTGGCCACCCCGTATATATGGCACTGGATCTTGACCTGTAAGGTGGTGCCGGTGGGAGATTTCTCCTGTGCGTTGTTGAACAATAAAAATTCGCAGCGTGTGCGTTAACTAAAAGCGGACTGCAGGTCTCTGTGTCCAGTCGGAGTCTTCTGTCTCTCATTGCCCATTAGCAGCGATTGGCATGTTACAGTAGGAAACACCGGTCCATCACTGCGTGCTTTGCGCCTCCCCAGTTTTCTCTCCTGCGCAACGCTGCGATGAGCGCCAGCGTCAACGCCGCCGCCAGTGTAAGCGTTAGCGCCCGCTGCTTCGCATCTACACATGGTTCCCTTTAGCGGGAGATGGTGTAATTTTTCGTCTTCGCCGCACCTTTTTGTTTGTTGTTGTACGGAATATAGTTATGACCTACACAGACGTCACTAGTCTCAAGCACATTTTTTAAAGACGATAGTCTTTCTTGGGACACCTAAACGGAGAAATTTTGGTCTGTCTGTATGTCTGTTTCTCTGTTTGTCGGCACGTCGCACGATTCAGCTAGCTGGCCAAAGTTTAACCCCCTGCCTTACGACCTCCAATCTTGACCGAGCGGCATGTGTTCATACGGGTGAGCGTGGGCAATTAAAAATCAAATATTACGCATACCTGAGGCACAACATCAATACCTTAGTACTATTCACAGTGTTCCTTTAAAACAAAATCTATAGATACGTAATTATAAAGATCCTAGTGTTTATTACGCGGCGCTGAAAATGCGCCGCTGTGTACAAAACAAGTCTCCGCCCAGTGATTTAACTTCGACGCTGTGGTGCTGCCACCTGGCAGCAGCACAGTTCAACACAAGCCGATGTTCCCCGGTAGCGCTGTAGATGGCGTCCTCTTCTGTTTTATCAATGCCAGCCAGATGCGGCTGATTCATCGTAGAAGAGCGCTGTCTCAGGCAAGGCAAAACATATATGGCCGCTTGATGAAATACGACCCACTCTACAAGACATGATCAGAGAACGCAGAGAAAAGACCGACGACCAAATTTCAGCGGAGAAACGCCGGCGTCCGTCTAAGCGTGCCCGGAAAACGTCCGAAAAACGAGCCCAGCGGCTAGCCAAGCTATTAAATTGTGGTACTCATGCCGCTCATGCTTTTGTTTGTGTGAGGCACCTCATTTGGCCACCATGTGTTAAAACAACTGTGGACCAAAAACGCTCTATGTCAGAATTGGCGTCTAGATTTCCAGACTCTGGTCATTCTCGAGACCAGTATCGATATGTTTCTCCAAACCTGACGTGAAATCTCCTTCAGAAATGACCCACATATGAAATATGGAAAAGCCGTCTCTCATGTAGCAACGCTAGTTGGCATTTTGTTCGAACAGCTTTCCTTCCCCCCTCTCTCTTTTTCTCTAAGCTTCGTCACCATAACGGCCCATCGTGACTGCAGCTCGCTAGCTGAGGTGAGTTTGAGACCCCTAATGGGAAGAACACCTGCGTCTTCGTCCATCCTCCGTAACGGGTATGAACCACTGCCTCGCATCGCAGTCTTGCGTTTAATATGGTAAAAAAAAGCCCTAATCTTGGTCAGTCCACCGTACTGGGTACGAACCATTTTCTCGCGGTCTCCGACATAATCTCGCCGATTCTACAGGTGATGCCTCTACGCTTGCGCGTAGAAACGTTCATACAATTGGATGGGTTCCCCTACCCTATTTTCACACAGCGTCCTGACTAATTGGGTGGGTGGGTGCTCCCACCCAGTTGGTCTGACGAGGAGTTAAAATTCGGTCATATAACTTTTATTTTGCAAGCAGCACATGGAAGGTCATATCTGTGAAGCGAGATGATGACCAACCGATGAAAACGTTTCAAATGAAACGCACAATAGCACCGCAAGCTGAAAACGAACATTATGGTCGCTCTTCTTGAAAGTGGCTGTATCTACCATCGTCACGTACTAGCTTACGAGATTGTACTTCCTCTATGTAGAATTAAAATAGCCGTGAACTATAAAGGTTCAAATAAACTCGGAATAAAGAATACAGATTGTGCAAGTGAGGCTTCCCTTTTGCGACGGGACTCAAGATTATGAGGCGTATGTGTGTGCCACGGGGAGGGGGGGGGGGGCATTCTATAGACCCCTCCCCCGCCTACTGCTGGACCCGGCGCATGCACTTGCTCATGAAAACAACCTAACTTTGCACTCTATTGGGGGGATTAACGGGTTTGGGAGCCTCAATAAAGAGACGTTGTGGGGCGCTTGCATCGGGGGCGCGACACAACGCACCTGAGTCATGTTACTCTGTGTCTCCGTCTCGTTCTCTCCTCGAACCCGATACAACACAAGTTACGACATGGTGTCAGAAGTGGGGTGCAAGTGGTGAGATCGGGAACGAGAGCAGTCGAAGGAGAGACCCTGCTGCAGGAGGTTTCATTGACCGGACTCGCGGCGAAATCAAAAGGCGCCGGTGGACGCGGAAGAAGAAGCAACATGGCGGCCAAGCAGCAGCCGAGCCAAACGTGCGTCGGTCTCGCGCCATCAGTATAGCCGGAATCGTCGGGACAAAACCATGCGTCTAGAGTGCATCCGCAGCAAACGGACAAAGATTTTCCTGTGAGCATGAGCAACGAGCGCACCGAAAGTGACCACATCGACAACGGTCAAGGACAGATCACGATGGCAACAGGTGGGCCCCAGCAGACGCAGCTCAGCGTCGGGTTCGCACCACCGGCGCCGTTGGACTTCCAGAGGCCAGAAGAGTGGACAGCGTGGCGGCAACGCTTCATGCGTTACAGGCGAGTGTCGCGTTTGGCAGAGCAAGACGGAGCAGCTCAAGTAGACGCTTTGATTTATTGTCTCGGGGGAGTCGCGGAGGATATTCTAGCGGCGTCGACGCTAACCAAAGAAGAGCAGGAGAACTTTGAGAAAGTGATTGACATGCTAGAAAATCATTTCATCGGAAAAAGAAACGTAATATACGAAAGGGCAAGGTTCAATCAGAGGCGGCAGGAGCCTGGAGAGACAGTGGAAGCTTTTGTGACTGCTTTGCACATATTAGTAGCTCACTGCGGATACGGAGCACTGAAAGATGAAATGGTGCGCGACAGGCTAATTGTGGGCTTACAGGATGCAAAGCTGTCGGAAACGCTACAGAGCTATCCAGATCTCACGTTGGAGACGGCTGTACAGAAAGCCCGGCAGACAGAAGCGGTGCGAAAGCAGCAAGCCGTGGTAAGACAGGAACTTTTATCCGGAGAAACGTCTGTTGATGCCCTGCGAAAGGCCGGTAAAGGAGTTCCTCCAGAGCTGCACAAGCAAAAACGTCATTCAACACAAAGAAAAGTGCACCATGGGTGTAGCAGATGTGGTGGACATGAGAAACATGACCGCATCAGCTGTCCGGCTTGTCAGGCGAAATGCCATTCTTGTGGGAAGAAAGGCCACTGGGAAAAAATGTGCCGATCAAAAACGCTCAGAGAAGTAAAAGAAGGTGCTGCGACAGAGCAGGTGTGGACTTTGGGAGCCCTGCGTATTAACAAAACAGCAGAGGCGTGGAAAAAAACCATTGATGTCGGTGGAAAACAGGTCAGCTTCAAGATAGACACTGGAGCAGATGTAAGCGCGGTGCCGGCAGGAAGTGTACTTGCTGTTAAAACTGTTACTCCGACCACGACGAAACTATATGGCGCCGGGGGACAGCCACTCAAAGTAATCGGCAAGCTACACGCGGTACTTAAGTGTAATGGAAATACCTTCCGTGAAGAGCTTTACGTTGTAGAGGACTCGGAAGAGGCTCTCCTTGGACGTCGAGCAAGTTTAGGCTTGAAACTTGTGCAACTTCTGCAGCCAGTCACGGAAGATTCCCGAGAAAAGTACCAGGCGAAGTTCCCTGAATTGTTCGCCATGATAGGAGAAATGCAAGGAGAGAGTACCATATCAAGCTCAAGCCAGAGGCCAAACCAGTATCCGTCACTACTTCCCGCAGAGTTCCCTTGCCGCTGCTTGGTAAGGTGGAGGCCCAGTTGAAGGAAATGGAAGGAAATGGCATCATCAGAAAAGTGGAAGAGCCAACTCCATGGTGTTCGGCAATGGTAGTTGTACCCAAGTCGAATGGAGAAGTCAGAATTTGTGTAGATCTGACTAACCTCAACAAAGCCGTTGAAAGGGAGAAGCTGGTACTTCCTTCAGTGGAAGAAACACTAGGAAGACTGTCAGGAGCCAAGTTCTTTACAAAACTGGACGCAAAGGCCGGATTTTGGCAGGTGAAGCTCTCCAAAGATTCGCAATTGCTCACAACTTTCATAACACCATTTGGAAGATTTTACTTTCAAAGGTTGCCTTTTGGAATAACCTCAGCGCCTGAACATTTCCAGAGGAGGATGACTCAGATCCTTGAAGGCATGACAGGAGTTCTGTGTCATATGGACGACATCTTGGTCTTCGGAGCAACGCTTCCGGAACATGACAGGCGGCTGGAGGAAGTTCTGTCAAAGCTGAGAGCTGCAGGGGTGACTTTGAATGACAAATGCGAGTTTGCAAAAACGTCGGTAAAATTCTTGGGTCACATCCTCAGTGAGAAGGGCATTCAACCTGATCCAGAAAGAGTGAGAGCAATGGTAGATTTTCCCGTACCACGCACAGTAACAGAGGTGCGTCAGTTTATTGGCATGGCAAACCAAGTGGGAAGGTTCATACCGAACCTGTCCGACAAGATGAGACACCTCAGGGAACTCCTCAGAAAGGACATGGAGTGGAGGTGGGATGCTCAACAACAGCAGGCATTCGACCAGGTGAAGAGAGACATCCAAGAAGCAGCGACACTGACTGTATATGACCCCAAACAACAGCTGATAGTCTCTGCAGATGCATCCTCTTTCGGTCTTGGGGCTGTGTTGTTGCAGAGAGACAAGGACGGTCGTGAAAGGCCAGTTGCATTTGCGTCTAAAGGACTGAGTGAAACGGAGAGAAGATACGCTCAGATTGAGAAAGAGGCTTACGCGATTACATGGGCATGCGAACGATTTGAAAAGTTCCTTGTGGGGACGAAGTTTCATGTCCAGACTGACCACAGACCTCTGATCTCACTGCTGGGCGATCGAGAGCTAGACAGAATTCCAGCAAGGATTCAGAGATTCAAGCTGAGACTCATGCGTTTTGACTACTCCATCGAGCATGTTCCGGGTAAAGAGATGTGGATTGCAGATGCACTCTCGAGAGCCCCAGTAGAAACTGCAGAGAGTATGGAAGAAGAGGTCGAAGCATATGTTCAGATAGTGACAAGTTTGCTGCCAGCGTCGAGAGACTACCTAAAAGAAATAGAGCTTGCACAGACTGATGACCCAGTGTGCCGACAAGTAAAAGAGTATTGCACTAGAGGCTGGCCAGGCAAGGACAAAATTCCGCCTGAGATTGTCTCCTACTTCCAATACAGAGACAGCCTCATGGTGCAACAGAATTTACTTGTGAAGGACAACAGGTTGGTCATTCCAAAGTCTCTATGGAAGAAAGTGCTTTGCCAACTGCACGCTGGGACATCAGGGAGTGTCCAAGTGTAGAGAAAGGGCGAAACTGTCAGTGTGGTGGCCCGGGCTAAGTGCTCAAATTCAAGAGCTTGTCGCAAACTGCATTACTTGCATCCAAGAACGGACTCCAAGAGTGGAGCCCATGATTGAGTCAGAGCTACCAGATTATCCATGGCAGAAAGTTGCTGCTGACCTGTTTGAACTGAACGGCAAGCAATATTTGGTCGTCGTAGACTACTATTCCCGTTATATAGAAGTATGTTATCTGCGGAACACGACTACGGATACGGTGATAGCGCTGTTGAAGTCGTTGTTTGCCCGTCATGGAATACCAGAGACGTTTAGGTCAGACAATGGACCCCAGTTCACCTCAGGGAAGTTTGCGAACTTCACAAAAGAATACCGAATCAAGCATGTCACGAGCAGTCCGCACTATCCCAAAAGCAACGGTGAAGCAGAAAGGATGGTGAAAGTCGCCAAAGACATCCTCAAAAAAGCTGATGACCCAAATATAGGACTCCTCATGTACAGGACGACTCCTGGACGCAGTGGATATACTCCAGCTCAGCTCCTAATGGGAAGACAGCTCAGGACGACTTTACCTACACTGCCATCTCAGCTGACCCCTAAGTTGCCCAACCATGAGGAATTCCGCCGGAAAGATAAAGAAGAGAAGCGGAAGCAAACCCGAAGCTACAACATTAGGCACAAAGCCAGCGATCGAGGCGAAATGACCGCAGGAAGTCTAGTATGGGTGACAATGCCTGGCACTACAGGCCGGCTCGTGAAGAAGAACAACAGTCCAAGATCATGGGTCGTCGATACTCCACGAAGACAACTCGTTCGGAACACACACCATTTGATTCTGGCCCCGGCAACTAGGGAAGATCACGCAGACATCGAAGACAGTGAACAAGTGGAATCAAAATCAAACCCCCCCCACAAGAGGAAGAAATACCAGGAACGGTATCGACCGCGACTACTGTAGTGTAAACATCGTCCATCGGCGAATATTTCAACGTGGATTTGTGCCCTTGGGTGAGGAGAACGAAGCACCAGAGAAGCTCGCGCAGCACATGCCCGCGTGCGTTGGTCGCTAGCCGCCAGGAAGAACGTCCAGCCGCCGTCTCTGTCGATCTGGGGGCCCACACTCGGCGACTGCCTTCGCTTTCTCAACAACGGTAAGCTGCCTCTTCTCTCGCCTGAGACACATAGTGCACACAACTGTCTCTGCGCAGCGCTTCGCAGAGGCAAGCAGTTGGGTTCCGACAGCGACCGGCACCCAGGCTCCTTCAGCGCTGAACTGCGTTGCTGATCACACCACCCGTGGCACGACTGAAATGTACGCACGTATACCATTCCGATTCCATAGATTGTTACTTCACGAACACTCTGCGATAGAGCTACCGCGAGTGCCTTGTAGCCATTTTCACTTATGTGCAAACGGTTGACACAATGCGGGCTAAGGTTTCCACAATGAGCCGCAACTCAATATAGCCCTTCCACTTTGTAATTTCTCCGTACTATAGGTCCAAATCCATCATTCAAGTGTTGGTCTGATTTGATCGCAGCGCCATGACGACAGCCACCGCGAAGTACGTTTAGTCAGCCCTGTCTTATTCATAAACCGCGCTTAAGCCCTTGTTTTATTGCACATTGCGCTTTCTTCTGTGCCAGCCAGGAGAATCCAATAGATTGCGACCACTGATCGCTGTAAAAGTTAGATTTAAAGCTGCAGTTAAAAATCTGCTCTTGCAGAACTGGTTTGGGCGAGGTGGTTTATGGTCAAATTTTCGAGGTGCAGCGCTAAAAAACACACGGACACATAGTAGACAGCGCCCGTCGCGTGTACTGTGTGTCTGTGCGTATATTTTTTAGCGCTGTACCCCGAAAGTTCGCAGTTAAAACTCGTGGCTTGAAGACATAAACATCTGTTTCTTTTCCCTTCAACGTCGCTTTAGTATATACGGTAACCAGTTGATTTCCTTGCAAAGTGACGGACATCTTCAGCTGGAACCTGGGGAAAAAAAATAAAAAGGAAGAAAAAGCACTGACGCACAGCATAGGCGCCCTTCCGCTTCATTTTCCCAATTTCTTTCGAAAAAAGCACTTGTCCAATACATAGCTTTTCGATGACGCACCACTGTGTCGTTCTTTAAAAGTGATCATTAAAAGGCTCATATAGTCAATCGTGCTAGTGCATAATGTGGCGCATTATCGGCATGATGTCCTGCCTCATTAGCCTAATTCGCAGAAAGGACTTGGCTAGCGAAATGGTTTGTTTATAAAACACCGCGTCGCCGCCTTCTGTAGTTTGATATTGTTTCAATGTTTTCCGCGAGACTACACATAACTCTGAATGGCTGCTTTACCGGCTCTAATAGTACCGATTTTTTTGCTAACCCTCAGTATCGAGGGTCTTTTCTTTTTTCTGTGCCAGCCCACGCGCCAGCGGGTTCCGATGAACAACGAACCGGGATCTGTGCGGGGAGATGGCGCCCCGTCGAAAGTGCGAAGGATCCGCTCCATGCCGCTGCTCACCCTTCCCTGCACACGGAGCGAAGATAGGCCCATCTGCATCTTGTTGCACAGGCTGGCTGCGTACAACGAAATCCTGTGGTACGCGGGGCTGGAGCTCAGGGAGGACAAGGGCCACGCTCTGGGCGAGCTCACGCTAGGTGTTGCGGCAGATAGTCAGCACGAGATGGCGTGGCGTCCTGCGGCCATGGACAGCGAGGCTATCGCGGTGAGCTTGCTCGGCAGCCTGCTTTCTCTCCACCGATGCATAGTCGCGGTCGATCTCAACACCGCCATAGCGAAACGACCGTTCCTGCTCAACTGGATACAGTACGGGCGGGGTGTCAGGAGCCTGTCAATTCGAGAGAACCCGCACCACGAGGAGAACGTGATCAAGGCCGTTGTGAACGTCCTGAACCCCTTGGACCAGCACATGATACCGCTTCTGGAGGAGTACCACAACTACTCGGTGCGGAGGCCCGCACTCTCGGTGCCGCCGCGACAAAATGGCCGAGCCACGCTCACCGCCTTGGACGTCGCGGCCCTGGACCTGAGTGGTCCTCGAGCCAGGCAGTTTATCACCTTGCTCCGCGACAACAGGACGATCACCGAACTGACCGTGGGAGCCTGTGCGTTCACCTACGGCTGCATCGACATGTCCGACGGGTTCTGCAAGTACTTGGCGCAGGAGGACTCGGTGCTCAAGAAGCTCACCATCAGGACGGCCGATGTAAACAAGGGCGCGCTCCAGTCGCTGGCAAAAGCCATAGCGTCTATGACCAGCCTGGAGGAGCTGGTCCTGGACGTTGACCTCTACAACGTCCACGAGAAGTCCTTCTTCGCCGAGATCGTGGCTCGAAACAAGACGTTGCGCTCCATGAGCATCATCTGGCCCAGGTCCTGCGTCGTGACGAGCATTCTGCAGAACGTCGAGCATCCCGTGGGAAACGCCAGCAAACGAATCGAGCCCTGGCTCTTGGCGTTGCCCGAAAACACGGTTCTGTCGTCACTCACCATCGACCTCCTCGGATTCACGGAGTACGAGTGCTGCGCGTTCTTCGAGGCCCTCACGCGAAACACGACGCTGAGGAAGGTCACCGTGGGTCACCTTCCGGCGCGAGGCTCCCTCAAGGAGATCTGCCGCACGATCAGGGAGTCCAGCATGGCGGGGAAGGTGCTCATCCAAGACATTCACGTGAGCTTCGATAACCTCGCCATGCTTCCCGATTGCCCGGAGGTCACGTCGGTCACAATCAGCTCGATTCACCTAATAGAGCGGGACCACATCTATAGCGCCTTCAGCGACGTCCTGGTCGAGTGCCGCACGCTGACGACACTGCACGTGTGCGTTCACTCGTACTTCTTCGACCACGCCGTCCATATGTCAATGGCCACCTACGTCATCGGTGCGACCACGCTCCGGGACTTCGAGCTCCACATCTACGTGGACAGGACCGAACGGGAGCTCGAAGATCGACATACTTCCGAGACCCCCCGTGAGCCCACTGGCGCACGCCCTTTCGGCTCACCCGCACCTTATCAAAATCACGCTGAGGGAACTGCGCGTGAACGAACGCGACGCCCGGTTGCTCGCGGAGGCCGCTCTCGGCAGCCGGGCCCTCACTGAAATGACGTTCGCGGCGCTCGGGTCGAGAGCCAACGAGGCCTTCCTGCGCGTCGCCACGTCGCGCATCGAGAGCAACTACAGACTGCTGCGGTTGAGCCTTCCCGCATGCAGAGACCGCGACGCCGAGCTCGTGTTCATCCGAAATGTCACGAGGCGCAACTCCAGCCTGGTCACGAGGGCGGCTCGATTCGTGCTGGGCGAGGAGGACGCCTACTGCGCACGCGCCGTCGAGACGATGGCGGGCCACACATCACTTCCGGAACTCGTCTGCGAAATGGCGACCGTCGAAGCCGGCGAAGCGACGGCCATGATCAAGAGAGCCCTGAGCCTGCCGTGCCTGACTAGCCTGAACGGCTTCATGAAGATGGCAGGGGTCGTCAAGCACCGCGTCGAGTGCGTGGGCCGACGAGGCCGTACGCTGGAACATCTAAACGAGGACTGCTGGCTGCACATTAGGAAGTATCTAAAGATAGTGGACATCGTGCCCTGGAAGCGGTGAGCAAGGAACGGAAAAAGGCTTGGCCGGCCATGCTCTTGCCATTTCCTTTAGTAGCCGGGGCCCATAGCAACGAGCCTATTTCTAAGCTGTAGGGACCGGCCAGTGTTGCAAAACATAAAAGCACAAATAAACATGCGCTACGTTGTTGAGGTGATTGATTCTTGTCGAATAAACGAAATATTGCTGCTAAACACGGTGCTACGGCGTGCAAATAAGATAACAGCAATGCTGTTCCACTCATGTGCGGTGAATAACGGAGCCAACGAGGCCCACCCTGTCGGGCGCGATACATACGCCGTGGTGCCACTGGACCAACGGCACTATTGTCCCCGGTAATACCTTTGGTGGTAGTTCACTGTAGCTGCAGTCATCTCCAAGCGTGCTGGTACAGCATACTGCATGGTAGAGGGAGCAACAATGGCAACAATGTCTGGACGTAAAGGAGGTTTGTGCGTCCCATGTATCCAGTCAATGTCGCGCGTTCCACCATCCATCACTTATGACCAGTTTCAAGTATCCGGACTTACTCGGATACTGTCAGTACCAATGTTGGCTATTGGCTATAACATTTGTAGTGTCATCACAGGACATGACTAAATAGTGTCTAAATGAAGGCAAATGTTTGCCGATTGATGGCGGCTGTCGAGTAACGTAGACCATCAGCTATGATGACAGCACCTTTGTATTCGTTCCAGTAACCCTGACATCAGTAAATCTGCCTGCAAACAGGATACCCGTAGCTGGTTTGTGCAACAGAAATCGGGTAAACCTCACTGATCACCACTGGTCCACTAAAACAGAACAACGTAAATAAATGAACTGTTTACAAATAAATAACCGCCAACACAAATAGAGGTGGAAGTACTTCATAGGACCATACGTTAAATTTAAATCGCCACCCCAGCCCCCCAAGCGGTCTGTAGAGATAGTTAACCAGAGAACCTGCAAGGTGCGGCCGCGTTGTTCATCGCTGGTTTAATTCCGATGTTTTTTGTTAGTCTCTCTTTATTATCGCTTACGTCAGTCCAGAAATAGACGTTCAGTTGTTGTTCGCCTACGTTGTGTCACCTACGTTTTTTGCGTACATAGGAAGGACGAATTTTGGTTTCGCCTGGATATATACAGCCTCGCTGCAAAACCAGCTTTTTAAGAGCGAGGCTGTTTAACAAATCGTTCCTTGTGAGGCGATCGCAGAAAGCTATCGCCATCTTAACTGGTATGTGTCACTGTGCAGCCTACCAGGAAACTATCATCATCATAAACTGGTATGTGCCGCGGAAATTGGGTGAATCCCTCTACTCGCCATGCACTGGTCCATTAAAAATGAAGAAGGCAACAGATAGCCCAACAAATGGTTGCGAAGCATTCAGACCATTATTTTAAGCCTCCTGCCGCCCGGTTCTTGGCCCATCCCCACGGAGGAAGGAATAACTCAGGAGAGGGCATGCCCAGCCGGCGCGCTACGCAAAAAATGTGGAGGAAATGACGTCATGGCGGCCATATCCACTGGGCACAATGGCGGCGTTTCTTTGGTTACGTGTTGTGCAGTGTAGCTGGTGTAGCGGCGGCGGCAAAGGCGGCGGCATGTGCGCCTCCGTAGGTCTCGTACTCAACCGTGGCGGACGATATCCATGCTTTGTGCCGCGTTGTTAGCTACGCAGTGTTCACCCGGCGGTTATTGCATCTAGCAACGTTTACAAAACCTGTTGTTAGCCACGGGGCCTCAACAGCGCGTGAAAGGATCGCGTATATTCTTCACGTGCCGTGCAGCGGATGACGCCGATGAAGTATTCGATGAGCTCAGCAAAATCGGGTTCAGGCACCGTGACAAAACGGAACCACGACGAACGCCTTGCAGGTCAGTGAAAGTTGTGCAGTGTTCTTGCTTGTGACAACGGACGAAACGTTTGTACTGCGCTAGACGAAATGAGGACACCATGTGCACATAGGCGTGCGCACGATGGGGGGGGCAGAGGGGGCGGCCGCCCCCCCCCTAGTCCCCTAAGAACCTAAGAGGGGGGGGGGGGGGGCGCAAAGTCTGCCCCATACATTGACTTAATAGGGAAGAGGGGCGCTGCAAAGAACCTTCGCCCCCCCCTGAACGGTAACCCTGCGCACGCCTATGCATGTGCACATGTAGTTTCGTGTTCGACATGTGTACAGTAAGAACTTGCTTGTGCGCATTAAAATACCTTTGCTGTTTTGCTTGCTATGCTCGCCCCTAGCAGTGTGCTCTCGGCGTTACAGCAACCGCTTTCAAGTGTCACTCGTACACCTGCACCGTGCACAAGGTCGACCACCGCGGTTGCACAATGTTGACGCCGGTGAGCGTTTACGCGGAACACGAGCACGGTGGCCGGGCGCCGCTTGGGAAACGGAATGCAACCATAGAAGGCGGCGCACGGCCGATCGTGTTGTCCGTACAGTGCATGAATAAATGTCGTAAAAACATTGACACCAACACTCGCCGTAGTCAATGCATCTAGCATGGCGTTCTCTTGTGTTTGCTTCCTTGTCGACGAGCTCTTACTCGCTGTTATTACTCGGACGAAATGATTTCGCCAACGGTATCGCGCTGGCCCACCGTTTTAAGTCCCGTTCCGTTGGTTTCGGATAGCCTCAACACGCGTGCCGTGCAGCCCACGTGGTTTTCGAGCCGGAGAGGGAAACGCGCCTTCTACTTCGCTAACAAGAGAGGAGACTCTGCCCAGTCAATATGGCCGACTTCCGGCTTCACCACGGCTTCACAGAGAGTGACGTCAGGCAGTGGCGTAGCCAAGGGGGGGGTTGGGGGGTTCAAACCCCCCCCCGAAATTTTCAATTTTGCTTGCGTATATATACACGCACACACACACATACAAACGCACGCACGAACATACATACAGTATGGTTGAACCCCCCCCCCCCCCCCCCCCGAAAAAAAATTTCTGGCTACGCCACTGACGTCAGGGCCTCTCCTGAGTTATTCCTTCCTCCGTGGCCATAGGCGGAGAGTTTTCATTTTCCCGGAGGGGGCGGGGCCCGACTTTCCCTTCTCTATTTCTCTTTTTCTCTCTCTCTCTCTCTCTCTCTCTATATATATATATATATATATATATATATATATATATATATACAGCGCAGACCATTTATAACGTAACCGCTTACAATGCAGGACCGGCTATAATGCGGTTTTTTCTGACTCCCGTTTACCCTCCCATGGGCTCCATGTATACGCATACCGCTTATTGTGCAGTCCCCCGAGGTGAAAGACCGGTTATAATGCGGTTGTCGGCAACTCCTCGGAGAAGCGGGGGACGAGCGCGCTTATCAGCGCAGGTGCGCCGGCCGGGAGAGAGCGACGACACGTTACGGAGGAGGGGACACGGAAAGAATGACCGAGGCGCGAGGGGGGAGGAAGAAGGGGGGGTGATTACGAAGGGGGCGGGGGTGCAGCTGCCCTACGCGGGTGCGCGGTGTGAAGAGGGGGAACTGGTTGCGTAGGCGACGGGGAAGCCTTTCGCCGCTTTTGATTCGGCCGCCTGTCATGCACGCCCCGCAACGAACGGGCGCCCGCGCGTCCACCGCTGTTTGTCTCTTCGGTTTTCTATCGGGAAAATAGTCGTCGTAGAGCGCAGATTTCGCGCGTGCGAATTCGATTACCGCGCTAGTGATATGCTTTGAGACGCGATCGATCTTCGCCTTCGGCGACCAAGCAGCTTTTTTCAGGATAGTTACGGCGGATGTTCTCCCGACCGCGAACCAAAAGCTTCGTTGATCCGGACGTCTTGAGGGGCTAGTTGATTCATTCCTATGCAGGAAAATAATTGCGCACTCACGAGCTAAACCGAGGGGAGCACGCGTGCTGATCTCTTCTACGCCCGATCTCCGCGTTTCTTGGGCAAGCGTCTCGCGACGGCATGCCACATTGCAACGCACACGCTAGGCCTAACAAACGCTAGCTGCCTCGTCGGTGGTGGCCGCGGACTATCAAAGTTGCGGTTTGGTGCCGAGTCAACGGCATTTCGCACTTGTTACATTTAGAAGGGGTGCCTTACATCTTCGACGAAAATGAGGGCCGTATGTAACACTCGTGTGGCGGTTCGTGGTCGCCACTGTTTTCGACATCGCGCACGCGCCCGAAAATCGGAAGCGTGCGGCGGAAACTTCAATTGCCGTTTGACGTGTAGTTTCTGTGCATTGTGGTATCGCGGCGAACTCCGCATAACTGAGGAGATCCGAAAAGTTATTGGCGTTTTTCCGTTACGGCGCTTTTTTTTTTTTTTTTTTTTTTTTTTTTTTTTTTTTTTTTTTTTTTTGCGCGTTCGTTACGTCGGCACCGCAGGCGCGGACGCTAACCGTTCAACATTTTCAAACTTAAGCGGATGCAAACTTACGTCCCAGTCGCATGCCCCGATAGTCGGAATCGCGCGGCTGTCTTGGAATCATGTTTTGCACACGCGCAGCCTTTCAAAAAATGTTTTGGTTATAGTGCGGTACCGCTTATAGTGCGGATATTCGCGACTCCGGCGACTTACGTTATAAGCGGTCTATGCTGTATATATATACGTGAGAGATAGAGAGAGTGGGAGAGAGTCCGACTTTAATTATACAACTTAATACAGTGAAACCTCGGTGATACGAATCTCGCGGGGTCACCAAAAATATTCGTATCATCCAAAATTCGTATCACCAGAAAACATAGAAAATTAGTATACGAGAAAAGAAAGCTGGCGCACGTTTTCGTTTATTGTTTCTCAGGGCCGCAGCAACGTCATGAACTGCTTTGAATGATCGCAAATAAAATTTGTAGATGTCAACGATCGTACGTACTTGGAAATATACGGCGCGTGCGCGCGCATGTGTAATTAGCCAACCAGATGTATTGTGACCCGTGACAGCTAGTATAGTACGCTTTTTAACATGACACCAGAGCACTACAGCGAAAGTGACCTAAGGAACGCGTGGCACGCGGTTGTTGAAGGCCAGAACATTGTAGAAGCACTGGCCTTTCTTGTTATTTTTTTATCACGATGGTGTTGGGGATGTTTTTTTCGGGAGATTTGTGCCTGCACTATTGGGAGGTTTGCTCAAAATTCGGGAGCCTCCCGAGTAAATCGGAGTGTGGGCAGGTGCGCGTGCATGCCCGCGCTAGGGTTCCCGCGCCCGCGTGTGATTGCCTTGTCTTCCGCGACAGCGCGGGCAGCGGCTGTTCGTACCTGCGTGGTAGCTTACGTTCGTATCAAACGTCGCGGGGTGAAAATCGGTTCGCAGCAACCGCACTCCATTACATTGCAGGCTAATGGGCCTTGGCCGGGACCACAGAAAAATTCGTATCACCCCGAAATTCGTACGAGCCGTGAGCGTATCACCGGGGTTCCACTGTATAACTTTAGTTGCCGGCACTGCGATATCATTATGAAGATCTGTAGTTGGCAGACTCCAGATTTATTTTTCCATTGCCCGAAGACATCGATCCACATCGTAACGCTTGTCTCAAAGCAATAAAAGCCGCATAGGCTGCTACTCGCTGACTATACATCGCATAAATTCGATTCCCACAATACGTGGGACCTGCCAAATTTTTTTTTTATTGACATGCTTTACTTTGTTAAAACATGCACTCCGTCGTAGAGAGTAGGCTAATGCTGGCACAGGAAGCTTTAATTATGCCAGTAAATCTGAGCGAGAGCATTCACTGACTGACTCCATCGGGATTGTTTTGTATTCTCAGTAGCATTTTTGTGTTCTTCTTCTTCTTCTTCTAAAAAACTTTATTATTTATCCTGTACATGACGCGAATGCGCCAACCTGGCATTCCCACGACGGAACAGGGAGGTCGCCTCCTGGCCCTATCGTGGGCGTACTGGACAGCCAGGATTTGATTGTCGTAAGTTGGTGATTTGATGAGCCTTTCGAAGCGGTCCCGCGTAATACCGGGCCCCAGTGAACCGCAGTCCCAGAGAATGTGTTCTAATGTGCATGCATTTTCTCTGCAAGCTTTGCATGTAATTTCTATTTCTTCCGCTCCGTACCACTCCCTGATTTGAACCGGTGAATAATACGATTTTGTTTGTAGTTGTCTTAGTGTTATGGCTTGTGCTCTGTTTAATTTGCGTGGGGATAAATTCTTCTGCCTAGATAGAAGTAATATTTAGTGCGATTTCATTGTACGTGGTCAGTTTATCTTTGCAGTGGAATCAATCCAGCGGAGTCAGGGCCATTTGTATAAGCGTGCCGGCGGTGAGATCGCGGGCGACGCTGTTGGCCGACTCGTTTGGATTGACTTGTAGGCCTTCGATTCTACCCATGTGTCCGGGGAACCAGTAGATGTACTTGATGTCCATGCTTTTGATTGTACTGACCACTCTGGCCGCCTGTGGAGCAACCCTTCCTCTGCTGAAAGCAGTGATTGCCTGCCTGGAGTCGCAATAGATTTCCGTGCAGTTCTTGTTTGTCAATGCCATGGCTATAGCTACTTGCTCTGCGATCTCGGGTTTATTAGTATTAGTTGATGCAGCGTTTGTGCAGTCCCCTTTGTGATTTACCACGACTGCAGAGTAGCTGGGGCGGCCCCTGTACTCTGCAGCGTCCACAAAGCAGGCACCCTTCCCTGCTCTGTCGAGTTTCTGGATCAATGCTTTAGCGCGAGCCGCCCTCCTTCCCCAATTATAAATAGGGTGCATGTTTCTAGGTAGCGGAGCAACAACGATATTATTTGTAATATTCTGCAAAGCAGTCGCTACCCGGTTCAAGACTTTTTACTTGTCATAGCTTAAGTGATCGCTTCAGTTGTTCATCAACACGACATCTTCTGCACATACAAATCCGTTTGAGGGGAATTTTTTACTGAATGTTTGGGTATATGTCACTGGCCCATGATCCGAATTTTAAAAGTCTGAAATGAAGAAAGAGAAAACTTGGAGGACGCTTGAGCTTCGCCTTCGAAAGTAGAACGCGATATCGTAATCGGGCCCCGCGCGCATTGCCTTCTGAATTGCTAGCCCGGCTTCGGTTCTCGGCAGGGGCGTAGCCAGAAATTTTTTTCGGGGGGGGCACCTCTTTGATTTCGGGGAGGGCACCTCCTTGAAATGGCCATTTTTCGCTCTGTATGCCATGGCGAAAAAAAATTTCGGGGGGGGGGGGGGGGGAGCACGTGCCCGGTGTGCCACCCCTGGCTACGCCACTGGTTCTCGGTGCAGGCCTCAACCATGCCGTAAGGAAACGAACGACTGTGCGCGTAACATCGGCCGTTTCAAATTATCCTTGAAAGGCTCCCGCAAGTACAGTTGTAAAGTGCTCACTACGGCATAATTTTTCCTTTTGCTCATCAGCGAAGGGCCTACTACGCATCCGTAAAGCAACACGTGAACCTATGCAGCTGCTCACTTTGTTAAGGCGTTTGCAGCTAACGATGATTATTTATGTCTGAACACTTTGTAATCGGTGGTCCTTAAAAGCACCCACTTGTTGCGAAATTCACATGTTTCCACACCTGGCGCGATTCATACAGGTTTTTTTTCTTTCGAAACACTTTCAAGCACTAGCGTGAATCTGTGGGAGAACTCCTGCTTGCCATGCAGACGGCCTGGGTTCGATTCTCACTCAAAGCGAATATTTTTATTGTTTACTTTATTTGCATCTTGATTTTTCTTGTTTATGCCCGCTTTTTTTAACGCTATATCGCGTTAAAAGAAGCGAGCATAAACAGCCCCTGTAAAATATGCCAGATAGGACCGTGAACTGTCCGTTGTCAATGGACCGAGACCTAAGCCAGGCTCTTAAAGAATATTCCGGGCCGGCGCCAGGGGGGGGCTCGGCCCCCCCATGAAGCAGTCCGGCGGGGGCCCGAGCCCTCCAGCCCCCAGGGGCGTAGCCAGAAATTTTTTTTCGGGGGGGGGGGGCACCACCTTGATTTCGGGTGGGGCACCTCCTTGAAATGGTCATTTTTCGCTATATATGCCATGGCGAAAAAAATTTCGGGGGGGGCACGTGCCCGGTGTGCCACCCCCTGGCTACGCCACTGTCCAGCCCCCCCGTACTCTCCGCCTATGTCCGAGGCCCATCCCCCCTTTGTGGGTGAGCGCCATCCATATGAGGACATCATCATCATCATCATCATCGACGGCAGCGAACCTAAGACCCCGAGTACGTACTACGAGAGAATAGTAGGGGACGGGAAAGGCAACGGCGGCTGCGAGAAGACCCGGAAGCGATGGAAGGCCTACGCCAACGACAAAGTGTCCGTAGGTCTATGACAGGTGCGAACGCTTGGTTTCAGCGCGAGTTTCGGTCACTGGAGTCTGGAAAACCGTGTCCTGTCTGTGACTGTCTGAGGTTTAACTCGCACCTCTCTGCGCTGAGAATCAACGTAGAAACAGCCTAGCATAACATAGCTAAAAGCAACGACCTAGAAGCAACCTAGAGGGTGGAAGCGGGCTTCAGTCTTTTGGAGAAACTCAGGGAAGCAGGAATAACGCTGTTTTGGAGCAGCTTCGGAGCAGTAAAAGGGGAGTTTTGGAGCAGCTTTGGAGCACCAACAGGTGTGTCTTGAATTTGTGACCCAAGTTAGTTTTGGAGCATATTTCTGGGTGCATACATCATTGTTCACTGATTTTTTTTTTAAATTTCTGGGAAACAAAAAAAATACAGTGGTTTTACTAAACATTCAATACTGATGAACCGACCAGACTTACCATAAATTAATATACAGGGTGTTCTTTTCTTTAGACAATACAGATTTTTCTTCAAAATTCTATGACCGTCATGCTCCAGTCGTTTTCCGCACACGCACTCTATGTCGAGGCGGAAAGACTTTGCCGCCACTAGAATGACATTGACGAGAACAATTAACAACTCGTGATTTAGCTTTTAAACTATTAACTTGAGGGCACTTGTTTATATTGAAAAGTTCTAGCGTGTCTGCCAATTAATGACACCCATTTTTTTAGAAATCCCGAAAGTTGCACATAATTCGGGACATTCATCATCAAATTTTAAGGGTGAAATCGAAACTGATCGCGCCCGGCGCGCCGAAAGCGCAGCCTCTCAGTTACGTGAGAGCGGAACTATTCCTGTTTAAATGCTCACATTGACAAAACACAGCTGCTGTGATGTACAAATGAGAAAGCGAGAGAACTGAAATGTTCAATTTTATTGCAATATCTATGGACCCTCTCGGCGGGCTTTTGCCATTCATGCTTCGTATAAGGTACAAATTAATAACATCAGCCCGCGCATCGTATGCTCTACACGCGAGTAAAAGCCCGCAATCGCTGGGTACGAACGTGGCTGAAGCAGCGATGACACGAGCTGGCCATCTCCGCGGCACGAAGAGTGCATGCAATGACATCTACCCGCGTGCGAGGCCTGCAGTCAATGGCTGCTCCAGCAGAAAGGAAACGCCCCGGCCGTCTTTTGTCGAGTTACGAAACGCCAACGCCGGGGGGGGGGGGGGGCTGCATCGCTCAAGCAGCAACTGCGAACTTTGACTACAAGGGCGTGGTCGCTGGCGCTGGCGCGCGCGCTATCTTGGCAGACATCACCGAACGACCCGCTTACTTCGCGTTGAGACGACAGACAGCACAAAAACCCCTTCGATGCCTGAGCTGAGGTGGCCTTATGGCCTTATTATACCCTTACACTTTCACAGGGGTGTAGCCAGAATTTTTTTTTCGGGGGGGGGGGGGGGCACCTCCTTGATTTCGGGGGAGGCACCTCCTCGAAATGGCCATTTTCCGCTCTGTATGCCATGGCGAAAAAAAAATCGGGGGGGGGGGGGGGCACGGGCCCGGTGTGCCACCCCCTGGCTACGCCACTGCACATTCATTTTATACGTACAGCTATACATAGGCGTGCGCAGGGTTCCCGTTCGGGGGGCGGGGGGGCGAAGTCGCAGCGTCCCCCCCCTTCCTATTAAGTTAATGTATGGGACATATTTTGCGCCCCCCCTCTTGTTGTCTAGGGCGGGGGGGGGCGGCGTCCCCCCTGCCCCCCCTCGTGCGCACGCCTATGCAGCTATACCTTACACCTACATCGCCCGTCCTTGTGTGTTCCCTTGTCCGAGTCTCTTCATTTTTTTTTTTTTTCATTTTAGATGGCTCCATACCAACGAGCTCGCTTCCAAACGCTGTCACCTTGCACCATGAAGAGTTACGCGAGATCGGATCCAACAGAGTGAGCTACTAGCACTTCGTATGACATTACAGTTTGCCGGCGAAGCTGTGAGCGTTTCGCGCCGTCGCCAACGTCACGGAGAGCGCTTCAGGCGATAACGATGACAGGAGCTCGCTTGGGCGCGCCACGTCGCAGATGACAGCGGCACATGAAGCACTAAGGACCGCCTGAGAGCAATTTCGGCGCAGTGTAATGCGCGTTTTGGATGGCGCAGCACATGTATTCCTTCCTCCATGGCGCAGCAGAAGCAGTTTGGCGCAGCGTGGCGCAAATGGCGCAGCACTTCCACCCCTGCGCAGCTTGTTTACTTAATCAAAACTAGATGGCGCCACCACTGCACCGTGGCCGTCTCCTACCGTGGCCGGCTCCATGCCGTGGCCTTTGCCAGCGCTGCTCAGGGGCGCTATTTTGTAAGCGTTCTAGCATAGAACGGGGAGGAGGATAGAACAAAAAGAGGAGGGAAAGCATGCGCCATTGGTCGAGGCTATGAGGCTATTCCGACGGTCAAGACGTGTGAATAGCCACAAAATGCGCTTAGAACGGAGAGGAGGTTGTTATAACGGGCTCGGGCGTCGTTCTATCGATGGTATGGCTACAAAACAGTCTCCGCGGACAACTCGGCTTGGATCGAAACGTAAGCGGTGGGGCCGGAGGAGTGGGTTTCTCGCGCATCTCTCTACCGCCTCACAGCTGACGCCTGTCCGCTGCTGTGTACTCGTGGGTGAGCTCGCTAGCATGTAAGCCTAACTGGGGATGCCGCTTCATAAATGAGAGCAGAAACGCCCTTTGGTTGTCGGGAAAGCGCGGACCTCTTCTCGATTGCTGCGCTATTTCGACAACTGAGTAACGGTTCGAATTGTCGCGCCGTTTGAATTTTACAAGTACACTAATACTGCTAATACTAGAAGCATTGGTTTAAACAGCGTGGGGGCCAGCGCCACTGCGATACCACCTGGCGCTACGTCATGACCTTAACAGAAGTTAATTGTCAAAGTCACCGAGCTCTTCAACTTCAAGCTGCGAAAAACAATGCCTCTGAATATTGATGTTCAGTTATAATAATTATACATTTCTTTATGCACTGCACACATTCCTGAACTCCCCAGCTCGCCTATTGGCTGTTTGCTTCCCTCCTCTTTTTTGTTCTATCCTCCTCCCCGTTCTATGCTAGAACGCTTACAAAATAGCGCCCCAGTATGTCTCCATCCGCGTCGCGTCGTCTGCTGCGCACGCGAGTAAAAGCAAGCAGACGGCAGTGCCGGAAGAGTCAACATGGCGGCACCTGTCGATGCAGTTTCCTTCCGCCTCGAACTTATCACGTCGTCGTCCTGCGCTGTGCGGCCCGTAAGTTCGCAACCTACGCATTTGTTTGCTTTATATTTGCATCGTGAAGCTTCGAGAGCAATGTATTCGTCGGTATTTTGCGGTGTTTCCGAGATTCATTCTCAAATTCTCGGAGACAAGGCTTACCAGGCATGGCTAAATAAACACAGCTAATCTCAATAATAAAGACAGAACATACCTGATGCTTTGTCCCCAGCGCGAGATGACACGTAACGATAGCCGATTTCACCATTTATTTATTGCTGTGAAGACAGCGGGTGAGTAGCAAGCGTGCGTTCGGATCGAAGCGGGCGGTCGCGTCTGCATGGGTGCTGCCATGTTTGCTTCTAACCCTAGCCACTGGCACTTACGGCCACGGCCGCTTGGCTGGGGCTATTGTCTGGGGGAAGGCCAGATATGGTCACGTGATCAAACATGGCAGCGCCCGTGCGCCGCTGCGGAAAATCGTCTATAGACGATTTTCCGCAGCTGGTTTGTTTAATCAAAACTAGATGGTGCTACTACTGCACCGTGGCCGTCTCCTACCGCGGCCGTCTCCATGCCATGGCCTTCGGCAGCGCTGCTCAATATGTATCCATACGCGTCGCTTCGTCTGCTCGGCGTCCGCATAGCGTCTGCGCGCACGCGAGTAAAAGCGAGCAGACGGCAGCACCGAAAAAAGTCAACATGGCGACACCTGTGGATGCAGTTCCCTTCCGCCTCGAATCTATCACGTCGTCGTCCATCGCTGTGTGGCCCGTAAGTTCGTAACCTACGCATTTATTTGCTTTATATTTACGTCATAAAGCTTTGAGAGCAATCTATTCGTCGGCAATTTGCAGTGTTTTCAAGATTCGTTCTCAAATTCTCGGAGACAAGGCTTAGCAGGCATGACTAAATAAACACAGCTAATCGCGATAATAAAGACAGAACATACCTGATACTTTGTCCCCAGCGTGAGATGACACGAAGCGATAGCTGATTTCACCATTTATTTATTGCTGTGAACACAGTGGGTGAGTAGCAAGTGCGAGTTCGGATCGAAGCGGGCGGTCGCGTCTGCATGGGTGCTGCCATGTTGGCTTCTAACCCCAGCTGCTGGCGCTTACGGCCACGGCCGCTTCGCTGTCCTAATGCGTTGGCTGGGGCAACTGGCTGGGAGAAGGCCATTTACGATCACGTGATCAAACATGGCAGCGCCCGTGCGCCGCTGCGGAAAATCGTCCTGTATCACCTATAGCTAAGGCCTAGAAACAACCTAGAAGCAAAGCCTACAGAATTGTCCAGTTTCGCCTTGAGCGGCTTAGTGCAACCGTCGCCATCTTTTTTTTTTTTTTTCGTACCTTTCATCAAAATGCTAAGCACCTCCGTGCCGTGTGCCGAAGTTCGCGAGATCGAATCCCGGCCGCGGCGGCCGCATTTCAATGGAGGCGAAATGCTAGAGGCGTGAGTATTTAGATTAAGGTGCACGTTAAAAAGAACAAACAACCCCAGGAATTAGAAATTTCCGAAGCCTTCCACTTCCACCACAACCCCCCCCCCCTCCCCCGGGGGGTGGAGTCCGAAAGAAAACTAGCTCCGCAATGGATGCAAAAATGAAGATGAACGATGACCTGCGTCTCACAGCGGCGTGCCATTTTTATCCTTTATGGGTGCTTTCCGGGTGTAAACATGAGACGTAAACAGTTCTTTTGAATGCAACATCACGTGGCTTTATATATAGTCGCCATTATCGAAAAAAAAAAACATACATAGCCGTATCCCTGCGTTTTAAAAAAATGACGTGAAAAGTCTGACAGAGCCAGGGTATGAGGCTGAATGGGAAAACTCTCTTCAGATAGATAAGGGAGGGAGGGGGGGGGGGGGGGTGGAGGCCGCCTCCTCGTGCGCACAAGGGTGCACTTTGCCGATGATCTGCGTGTTAGGCAAGGGATCCGTGCGTGCAACTGTCGCTCGAAGCGTCGCTCTCGCTAACAGAAAGGCGAAGGTTTTTTTATTGCGTTAACTCCAGGCGCATGTTTGCCGTCGGCGTCACCGTAATGTTCCGTATAAAGTCTAAATTGATAACATCGCCCGCGCGTCGTATGTTCTACGTGCGAGTGAAAGCGCGTGAGAGTTTTAGTACTGCGAAATGGTGCTACGTACGCACCACGCAAGCGCTTTGCGTTACGTGGCGTCGCGTGCCGTGATGGGGCTTTTTAGTACACGGTTATGCCCGCGTACGTAACGAACGTGAAGCGTGTTGCGCCATCTGGTAGATCTAAATCGATGTACATGTCGTTGACAGCAAATTTCAGCGAATAAAAATGTGATAGCCGGATTATGGCCATATTTCTAGCTACATTAAAGCTGCAGTACGGTACCGTAGCTGTAGCGACTCGAAGCGGGCGGTGTAGTACGATTACCAAATGTTGGCGCTTTCTCATTTTCGGCAACATGGCGTCGCCCGAGTTGGTTATCTGTCTTGAACGCGTCCCGCAAACTGCCGCCGGTGAGTCATTCATCAAGTGTGCGCGATTTTCGCAAGCTGGAGAAGCAGATAGCTTTGAACGCCAACGCTTCGCGTCGAGTGCGGGGAGACTGCAAGCGTGGATTTACTCACCAAGAAGATAGAAAAATCTACTCAGGTGAGCGAGCGAACACTCTATCGGTGGAAAGCGATGGCGGAGAACGCGGGCAGAGTCCTACCACCGAACAAGCGTTCTTATTGGAAAAGCCGTGATCGGCGAAGAATGTGGACGATTTTGACCTGAGCGTCTTTCTATGGGTGGTGTACGTTTTTTTTTTCTTTTTTGAGGGTGGAGCGTTTCGAAGAGGACGAGACGCTACCGACCATGTCCACAACGACGATGCAGAGGATGCTGAAGCCATAGAGTTTCCTAAAATTAACTAGAGGGGCCTCTGGCGCTGCGATCGTTCAGCCACCATGGGAATGATGGGTAGTACACGGATTTGCCTAGTCTTCGTGCTTGCGGGCTTCGAACGCGCTTGTGGCTTTGTTTATTGTTGCGCTTTCGTTCTTTTTCGGAAAAAAGAATGGACCGTTGGGAACTTCGTGAGCGTATTTGGATTCGTGAGCCAAAAAAGATAACGGCGGTGAAGCGTAACTTCAAAACTTTTGCTGAACTTCGTATTACGGAAAGCGAATTCAAGCCCCAAAAGAACGAAGACTAGGCAAGACTAGGCAAATTTGTGTACTACCCTGAAGCGCCCTGTGTTGCAGCCCCCGCAGACACTAGCGCCAGAGTTCCCTCTAGTGTATTTATAGGAAACTCTATGGCTGAAGCAGCTTGGCTTCAAGTACAAGGAACGCTGTCGGAACGCATTTCTCATAGAAGCGAGGCGCATTGTGCAATGTAGCCACCGGTTTCTGTGGAGCTGCGACGCCAGACTCAAGCTGTGATGAGGACGATGAGATGTGAACTCTTCTAACGGGCTCATGGTAATCATTACATGGTGCGTACTGGACGGGATCATTCAGTATTGTTGCAGTTAGAGTAGCAAACATAAAGAAAAAAAAAACATGTTTTACTAGGTCGGAAAATAAAGCTTCCGATTATTTTATTCAATGATTCGCTGGTTAATTGACTCAATGATTCACTTCAATTGATTCATTGAATGAATAAAGTAAATATTTTTTCTATACCCGTGGCGTAAACATTTAAAAAAAGCTCGGATGTGACGAAAACCCATAGGAACAGGTGAAACTAAATATAAAAAAGACAAAGCCTGGTCAGTCCCTTCGGAACAGAATTCGGCCCGTCCAAAAATTAAAGAAAATACTGATCAGGATGGTGCCAAGCGCCACCTGCTACAAAATGAAAAAGTTAATTGCACATTTTTGGGGCCACTTGTCAGATTCACGGAAGCGACATTCGCATAGGAACCCAATTATGTAGTGCGCTCTGTCATGATTGGCTGAGGGCACCTGTGGCTTCCTCAGTACTGCCACGGCCGCTGCCGTGGCAGTACTGAGGAAGAAAATTAGAGAAATGTGATCTTTGTCGCTGCTTCACACCTATTCTGTGGCGGCGGACTTCTTATGACTGGAGACAGCATTGACTATAGAATTCACGTAGGTTTGGCCATATCGCTATTACATTTCCGCATCTAGCGCGCAACACGAGGCATGGACGGGTGAAAACGGATCAAGCGCTAACTGGACGCCACAGGCGCATCTTTGCCGTCGGTGTCACCGTCATGTTCCGAATACAGTACAAATCGACACGGCCGACCCACGAGTCGTGTGTCCTATGTGCGAGCGCTGCCGAAGATCGCGGCTCTAGCAGTGATCAAACGCACCGGCCGTCTCCATCGCGCGAAATATTCAGGGGTGCCGGAGGACACCTCTTCATTAGGTCCGTTTTCACCCCGTCTTTGTCATGTGCGCTAGATATACTACAGAACTTTAATAATAATAACGATGAAGAATTACGGCTGAGCGTTTTGTAATGGCTTGGAAGCAATCAGCGACCCACTCGTTACGCAATTCACATTGTGTGACGCCTGGTTGTTATGTTACTCTTCTAAAATTAAACGCTACGCGATTCCTTCCCCGACATGAAGCCTGCATAGATTCTGTTCGCATTCACTATTAATTCTCAAGGTCAGCTAGAAATCGTTCCTTCTTCTCTTGACGAATGATGCCATAAACCCTAAGTCCACGGCCATTGGTGGATTTGAGCATCGTGAGCTGCATAGTTACCGTGGCCGCCGTGGGATGCCTCCAGCTGCCCGCGCGCGCACTCGCGATCACACTGAAAGCAAGTTGCGTGTTCGAAGACAAACCGGCTGAATCCCTCCGTCATAGGAATCTGCAAAGGTAGTTGAATGTTTACTGTAGATTGATATAAGAGAACTTGCACAATGTCTATAGGTGTTTGACAGCTATAGCGCCGCTTAACGTGGATGCACCTGTATTGACGCTTGGTGGTACATCTTTGTACCCACGACTAACGTCCATGATCAATGATCAAACAAACCCTTGTGGTAGCTGTAGTAGCTAATGGTGACATCGTAATCAGAAAAGGAGGTGTGACGACCAGAAGAGAGTCGCTGATCCAACGCAGAACTTCAGATAAGGTCGCCATCCCGCGGCACGTTAAAGGAGTCGTGACACAAAAATTTTCGCCCCGCGTTTTTTTGCTGCAATGAGTTGCTGGGGGCCTGCTAGTCATAACCCGGCACATCGTTTGCTGCAGCGCGCGACAGATAATTAATTACAAGCTCCTCATTACCGACACAGCATCAGTTTCGGGTTTGACAGAGCTCCAAAAACGACAAGCCGCCGGGTGCAACTATCACCACCTAGCGAGTGAAACGCTCGGTCACGTGAGCACACAGAACAGTGACGCACTTCCGCGCGGTCTGCAACGTCTGCTTGCATTCGCTTGTCACACATGCTGCGTGATGTCGTCGCCGTTATCGTCCTCGCTGTCGTCGTCGGGCTCATCCAGGGGCGTAGCCAGAAATTTTTTTCGGGGGGGGGGGGGGCACCTCCTTGATTTCGGGGAGGACACCTCCTTGAAATGGCCATTTTTCACTATTTATGCCATGGCGAAAAAAAAATTTCGGGGGGGGGGGGGGGGGGGGCACGTGCCCGGTGTGCCACCCCCTGGCTACGCCACTGGGCTCATCGTCGTCTGATTGCGACGATTTTCTTGCGGCGGGGATGGAAGGAATTTTCGACGTGGCGAATCACTTCAGGTTTGACCCGCTGGCGAGGAGTGCTTCGTCGAGAAGCGGCAGCGATAACAGCGACGACGACCACGATGAACCTCGCGTCGGCAATGTACTATGGTAAGACCCGAGACATTCGTGCACAAATGTTCTGCAGGGCAATTCATTTAGCCAAAGTACGTTCGCTTTTTCTACGTTCAATATCCGATTGAATCACTTGATAACATTGTGATGCCCTTCAAGTTGTTGGTGCCGAAAAAAGCTAGGTAAACACCACAGCACCAGATGTGAGCTATGCACAGGGTGGAGTCGGAAGACCCATGTACGCCAAGTCCGGCGCCTTTGTGGTAAAGCAATGCGCCTCGAAATGGAGCCCGCAAACGCGACTGTTCTGCACGGGGGACCAGTCCTGATACTCCTGACATCCACAAGCGCACACGAACTCGATCCATTTCTGCCGCCGAGGTTCGTCGCGGGGAAACGTATGCAGAGATACGCCTGATCCCGACTTCGACGTGCAGAAGGAAACAGCGCAGAAGGATTTCGGCATTGTGGCCTGTCACTGCATGCAGCCCAGGCAGCACAGGGAAAGCTGTAATGTCGCCAAACACAAAACTTTCAACGCGTGCGCCGCGGCAGCGCCTCCTCTTGGCCGCGGTCCACACACTCGCGAGCAGTCACCAACAGCGCAGTTGGTCATCATAACCTTTTGCACCGGCTGCGTAGGGGGGTCACCTCGGGTCACCTCCGAGGGTGTCAATGCCGCCAGGTGCGGCCTAGAATGCTGGATCGCGCACGCGAACTTCAAAATTCATATAAAATACCTTCCAAGCTTTATTCGCTGTCGATATTTTGCAGATGGTACACGCATGTACACGGGAATCGATCCAGCAGGCTATCTCGGCCGCGAAATTTTGTGTCAGTACCCCTTTAAAGAGTTATTGAACACCACGGCTGGACTAGAGGGAAACGCAACGCGCGTCCTGTGTCCCCTGTAGCCCAGCCGAGATTTTTCTCGCGGCAAGCGTACGCGAGGAACGCGGTGTTACAGCCACGAGAGGCAGGCGTGCATCGCAGAGCTACTTTTTTATGGATGGATGCGATGAGCGACGCCGACGCTTGGGTTAAGGTCGACACCTCGCGGTGTGTGAAAGGGACACTAAAGAGAAATATTAAGTAGACGTTGATTGCTGAAATAGCGGTCCAGAAACCTCGTAGTGCTACTTTCGTGCCAAGGAAATGCTTATTTTGAAATAAAATCACGTTTTAGTGGTCCGCGTCGCGTTAGCGCACTTCAAATCACCCGCCTAAAAAGCGGAATCTCTGATGTCACTGTTTCCTGTGCCCAACGTTGCCCGCCTTTACTGCGCGGCCGCCGACACTAGCAGCAGCAGAGCGAAAGTAGCGGGAGCCACAGCAACAACAACGGCCATTGAACAATACTCTGCTTGCTTGGTGCAACTGGGCTCTGCTAGATGGCGCCACCTATCCAGCCTAACCAAGCGAAAACGCAGTTTTTGAACCACTCGCGCCTTTCCCCATAGTAACGCCAGGCGGTTCCTTTTTCTATGAATCAAACAGAAACGGACAAGGAACATTTTATTACGTGTTGTAATGCACGGAAGCTTTTTTTACCACAGCTGGTTTGATTACCAGTGATTAATTGTAGCCGGTAGCTGTGATGTCATTGGCATAGAGTTAATTGGGATCGTTTCCTAGATGTCCCACTCGTAGCGCATGTGGTGTCATACATTTGCCTTAATTTCTCAATTAGTAGAGCACTGCTGTTGATAATATTGACGTTTTAGACATTCCCAAACATTGATCTTTCTCTCTGAACGAAAATTATTTGCCTTTAGTGTCCCTTTAAGACGTTGACGAAATTGCGACGGACGCGTTGCCGGAGCTTATGGCGGAGGCAACTGTCATGATGCATTACTTCCTTCTACCGCTCACAGAGGGCGACACCACCCCGCCGACCGAGAGCACTGTGTGAGATATAAAAGGCGCGTTTGTAAAGCCGTCTAGAGTGCGTGACCGTGGCGCAGTGGATAGCGTGCCCGGCATCTGTTGTTGCGAACCGAGAGGTCGTGGGTTCAACTCCCGTCGACAGAACTTTTTTTATTTGCCATCTGATCGTGCACATTTTTTAGACGTCATTTCCGTGACGAAAATACGTCACTGAAGTCGTGGTGGACCCCGGCATAAAACACTTTCGTGTTAAAAAAGAAAGAAGTGCTCAAGGTCATGACACGCACTGACGAAGCGACACATCGTCTTGCCCCTTTGTCATCTCCCTCCCTGTGTAGCTTTCAGCGTGCTCGCCTGTACGAAGGGAGAAAGCGCTTGAAGCGTGCGACAAAGCCGCTCGTACTTGACGGATTCTAAAAATTTTTGCGGCAGTCGATTTGTGAGTCAACAAGCACCTTTAATGAAGCCATTCAACGATTACACACACACGCACACACATGTATGGCTCAGCTAATAGTCAGGTGACCGTGTAGTGAATTAAATTTACACTGTCGTGCATGTTCAATGTGACTAAGCAAATTTTCAAAAGTACCTGGGTTGGTATCATCTCGCACTTCTCTTTCAACAAGTACTAAAGGAGCTGCCGATGCAAGAACCCGTAGCTTCATCAATCAAACATTGATGATGATGGCCAGCCTATCTCTTTTCTTTTTATGCCAACATTGCTAAACCATCTTTTCTAATGTGCTAATCTCGCTTTCCAGGGTTCACCTTCAAGTGAGAGAGGTAAATACTCAAACAAAACACAGCATGTGGCAAAAGGAGGCAGCAGTGAATATATATATAAAAAAAGACAGACAACGTGGGTTTATTGCTGGCTTGGCAACCATGAAAAACCGAAGCTTAAAACTTACCTCTTTTGTAGAGTAAGTGCTACAGCATCACTTAATGAAATATTTATTCCTCTCTTCATAAATACAATTGAAAACATGGCCCCAACAACAAGTTTTATGCATGTTTATAAACTATCATACTGTACTGGTAGATACAAGAAATTAACAGCAGTAACAGCCCTATAGAGACTGATTGTGTCACTGAGAAGATCAGTTACAATGATTTAATTTGTGACTGAAAGACATAACTGAGCCTCTTCATGTACAAAGGTCATAAAAAAGTGCCAGAACTAGTTCTTTCAATAAACACAAAGAAAAGTGAACTTTTACAAACAATATTAAAATGCAGACACCTGAGCTTCACTTTATGCATAAAAAAAGGGGTAAGTAAACACAACAGAAATAATGAAAAGACTAGCACCAGCAGCTAATAGTATTTCAACTAATAGTTGCGTAATAGCTAACAACACAGAAAGGGCCCAGAGTTCTCCACAGGCAATGGCTGCAATCTCTGCCTGCTGGTTTCTCAAGCAATGCAAAAGACCGCATATCCAAATGTATCTTTCAATGAATGATGGAGGTCTGCTTAATTAAGCAATAGAGTGAGAGGTACAGTAGATAATGAGTTGGTGAGATATGGATGTGTCATGTGGATGTGTCTCTAGATGTGTCGTCTACCTCACTCTTGGGCTTTGGCTTGGCCACGTTGGCCTGTGTCCAAATGGAGCTAATATGGCTGAATGAGAAACTCTACGAGGGCATTAGAAGTTGACAATAGAGCAGATAAGGTTACCTAGAATAAAGCTTCACTGGCTACCATACAGTGGGGGTAGAAAAAAAAAGGAAAGTGTTGTAACTTGATCACAACATAACCTAACAATATGTGCAAAAAAAGAAGAAATGTGAACAAACTGAAACACTAAGTGCTGCCTCCCTAGTACTAACTCGGAATACTTGGCTCTGAAAATTGGTGCTGTTTAATTTAGTGGCTTCATGTTGCCATAATGTGCGATTTCATGAACTCAATGAGTGACATATTTAAGAGTAGTCCTAAATGTCACAGAAAGGTCATCTATGCAGTAGATGACTAGGGGTGGCTTGCTTTCTGTAATAAAGCACATTGGCGAGCTTCTCAGTACGTGAATGGGAATCAAACATAGCTAAAAATGGAACAGACGAAAAAGAAGACAGTTTTCATGTGAGCATGAAGGTTCAGAATAAAGCAGAAATTATGCAAGGTACCCTTCAATGCGAATCAGTATCTTTCCTGTTTGGCTTTAACTGCCTGCATTTTCCCTTACACAGCTAGTAATAATAACATGGGGCTGAATCACACAAGCAATTCGGAGCAGCCTCGTCACATGATCTGATATGGTGTCCGCATCACTGACATAATAGCATTTGCTAACAGAGCACTTGGCTTTTTAAAACTTCATTTATGTCCCGCACTCGAACAATAAAATATGCTGACTTATAAATCTATTACTAGACAAAATCTTGACTACGCTGCTGCTATCAGGAGCCTGCATAAGCTGGACCTTATAAATCTATTTTTATATATTTGAGGCAGTATAAAATTGTGAGACCAATTTATTATTTATTTATCATATACTTGTGGCATACCAATGATACCATTGTAGCATAACTAAGACTAGAATTAATTAATTTTCATGAGTAACTTTTGCATTCCGTAACCACATCCCCGCTCTGTCCCCATTCCACAGTATCTGTAGCGGCACTAGTGAATGTCCAAACTTTACCAGACCAGAAGCCTGCCTACTATCTCAATACACCAACCATGCTTTTGAGGTCACCTGGCAACATGGGTATGCTGTTACATTCTCTGCCTCTTTCATATGCACAAAATCTGAGTGGAAATACCTTTTCCGCAGTGTTGCCACAATTGCCTTCCTGGCAATATTTCTATGGAATGTAACGCTCTACCTGCCAAGAAGCTAACATGCGGTTGCCAGTGTTAAGACTTCTCTGTATATGCACCCCTTTTGTAACACCCCTCAGAAGGGCCCTAAGGTCATCGAGTTTCCTACGATATTTAACTAGACGAAACTCTGACGCTGCAATCATTCAGCCACCACGGGAACGATGGGTAATACACGGATTGGTTAACCTTCGTGCTTGTGGCTTCAAATGCACATGTGGCTTTGTTTATTGTTGTGTTTTGGCATTTGATTCGGATTTTAAAAAAAATGGATCATTGTGAACTTCGCGAGCCGATTTGAATTGGTGAGCGTAAAAGGTCAATGTGGTGAAGTGGAACTGCTGAACATTTGCTGAACTTTGTCTTGTGACAAAGCAGCTCCAGGCCACATGGAGCCAAACAGAGCCAAAAGAATGAAGCTTAGACAAATCTGTGTGCTACTCATCATTTTCATGCTGGCTGAAGTGCCATGCGGTGCTGCCCCCCATAGACACTAGCACCAGAGTTCCCTCTAGTAAATATTATAGGAAACTCTATGCTTAAGGTAATCAACTGAACTGAAGAGAGAGTTTGTGGAGACAGAAAGCGTTTAAAATATCTTAAGCTCGTGGGAAATTTGAAATTTTTTGCCAAATTAACTCGCTCTTTTTAAGTGGCCCAGAGTGTTGTTCCAAGAAACACTTAAGAGATATGTGCTTCAGAAATATGTGCTACTTCACAAACTGCAATCTGAATTCTACTGAAACGCTCCGACAATTCTACATGTTTCCATAAGATTCGTATGAAAATACATGACAAACATGAAATACATGAAAGCAATATGCATTTTATAAGAAAACATAAGCATTATCGGAGTGGCATAAGGAACGCCCCAGTAGGGAAGCCAGGAGGCTCTGCAAGATGCTCTCATGGTAACTGCTAAATCTATCAAAAAGAAAAAGGAAATTAGATGCTTGGTAATGCACTTCACCAGAAAGACACATCATAGAGCATTTTATGAATGCCACTGCTCAAAATGTGTACATAAGGCAAAAGAAGTACAGTTAGCTGCAGAAGTATTTAGGACATGGAAACTTGAGAAAACATCAATCCACAGGGAGCCTGGCTATCGAGCCTTGAATTAAATGTTTCAGTGTATTGAGCTGCAAGAACTACAGGAATGTATTAGGAATTTATTAAATGCAGGAATTGATTGTATATCAGAGGTACTATCGATTATCACAGCAGAAATTTTATTTACGTGGGAATTGGTTTTATAAACTTTTGTGACCAACTGTAAATTATGAAAAAAAAAAGGTCTTCTCGTGTAGTTTCACTTCGTATGTATCCTTGTTTGTTTGTTTTTTTCCTAAAGTATGAGCGCACCTCAAATACTATTAGGTCTTTGCACTAAAAAAATTTTTTTTGCCCTTTCAACCATATTATTTTACAGGCACAGCGCAAACCGACAGTATTTTCGCAAGAATCTGAAAGGATTAAGTAGGCATTTGACGCTCATACTAAAAATTTAAGCAACCATCTCGTTTTGCATGCATACGCAAAATCAAGAAGTATGACCGCACGCACGACACCAAGAAGTATGAGCGAGAAATTTGACAAAGTATACAACTGCTCTGCCAAAGCTGGCTGCCCAAATTACGACTAGCGAAAATGCAGTGGTGACTGTGTTCACACTAGTATGAAACTAAATTATGAAAAATTTACCATACTTAATGAAGTTTACGGAGTTTTGCACCTATGCAAGACAACGCAGTGTTGATCAATGAAAAGCAAGTAGACCTGTAATTGCTCACATTCTTCTTATGATGCCAAAGTTGAAAAATGGTAAAATTTTAAGCAATGTGGAGACTGAAACAGTCATATTTACAAGAACTAGGTGACAGGTTCAAGCGCGGACGCTTTAATCTTCTTGCTCCGAGGGGTGTCTGCCCACAAATTTTGATTTTACTAAACAGCTCAAGAAACCAGCTTGCAGGCTGGTAGCAGTTGCCTGCAGGGTTCTCTAGACCTAGTCTAATAAAAGGGCATGCTCCACAGCCCTTACCCAATTTATATGCCGGCTTTTTCATATTGCTGGCTTTCTGTGATCTCGCATCGCTTCACACTTGTTAAAGCTGCATAGAATGTCGAACCATGTCTATAGCAAACCATATCCGACCAGGCTGGGCCATTATTCTTTTCGGATATCACGTGCCCTCGAATGTGGCAGCAAAACACTTTTGGCATTGAATATACATTGGGCAAACTGTGGATGTACTCATCACACGAACTGTCACAGAGCAAGGAACAGGGTACACACTGGGCTATGAATGTGAGATGCAGTACGCAGTCTCTAGGAAAGCCGCAGCACTTTGACAAGCGTTCAACTGCAGCACTCACAAGCTGTATATCACACTTCAAACACTTGAACATGGCAATCCTAAATGAACAAGCACACAATGCTTGGCGCATCGTCTTAAAAGATATGACTCAGTAGGGGTGTGCGAATATTTAAAATTTCGATTACGAGTACAATATTAACCACAGTCTAAGCACATTCGACCTGAAAAATGCACATCTGGAGGTTTCCGAATATAAGGCCACAGCTTATTATCTGCCAAAGCAGCAAATATTTTGACAAATTTCCATCAAGTAACAAGTTACGAGGGCTCTGCATTCTTAATTTCAAAGTAAAACATTAATACACACCCGTTCTCAAACTCCTATGGTTGAAGCAAAATTGCAATGATCCCCCAACCCAGCACTGTGCGCTGGAGTTTTCCACACGGCACAGCATCACCCGAACGCAGAGCCTAGTGAGCAGAAGAAGCGAAGTTGGGCCGAGGCCTAACTAGAAGGAAGGCGCTACCCAAGGTGTTGAGTTCCTTAGGTGTTCATGCTATCTTTAAAAATAGGCAGTTTCAGAATAGAGTGTGTGGGCACTGTATTTCTTGCATACATACGCTAGGCAGTTTTAGAATAACGTATGTAGTGTTTGTGTAGCTTGGGTATGCACACTACTAGGTGGTTTTAGAATAGGAGACAGAAGGTTTGCGTTGTTCGGTCGTGTGTGCAAATTTTTAAATACTAAACATGCATACCCAAAGGGCTAGCATATGACGCAAGCCGCTTGCCTGCATCGCGTTGACCTAATATGGCACTAATCGAACCCATGGCACCAGTGCACGACCAGGAAAGGTGTAGGTATGAAGAACACTTCAATGGCAAGCTCGCGCGCACACTACAGCAAGCGTCCTGACAGCGACGGCGTGAGCAGGCGACGCACTGCACGTTAGGTTGGCAGGATTAGCTGCATGACGCAGTTGGTACTACGTCTTGATGATGAAACGACGCTGATTTTCGTGCAATAGCGGATCACTTAAGACGTGCGACACGCGCATCGGGGGGACATCAAACAAGTCCATTCGTTTTGCCACCGTTTCAGATGCTGCGTGTGTTCCCTGTCATAGTTTCAAAATGTGCCAGGATCACCATGCATGCTCTCACAGACAGGGTCAGAATGTTTTGAGCAAACTGCTGAAAAGAAGGAACTTTAACTGCGGCTCAATTTATAAATGCAAACTTGTACTTCGTGGTTACTGTGTACTACCGTTCATAGCAAAGTTGTGTGATGTTCCAAGAGGGTATGTCGACATTACTGTCCGATATATGGGCCTCTTGCACTGACCAGAGGGCGCTACGCAGCTGCCATTTAATGGCCCGGTCTCGCCAATGTTGCCAGCACAAGGAACAAACAAAATGAGATGTGCACGTCCCCCATCTGGTCCAGCCCACTGCAGAAGCGGAGCACGCGTTAAAAAATTTGAGACGACATGGTCCACCAAATCATTGACTAGAGGCAGGTCACTTGCGCGTTGTGTTTGCTCCTAGTCCGGTTATACAGCCCAGTTTTGCCTTTTCCGCCCACTAGGCTGTGTGGTGGTGTGCAGTTGCTTCATTTAGAAAACTCCGTTGCACGCTGCGCCATCTACTGACCAAAGGGAACAGCATTGCTCTCTCCTAAAGGCCCAGAATCACAGACATAAATTGCTAGGAGTACGAAAAAAAAATTAACGGAGTGTGCATATCCATGCTAGTCTGGCCATGCTAGAGGCAAATGTGACGTGCACGTCTCCCCCCTCTGTACTCGGAGACAACTTTTCTTGGCAATTAAGCGAAGGCTACAGAGCCAAATTGTACGAATGCTATTGCTAATACATGTAGTTTCACAATTGCATCCATTTCCTACGTGACATAAAAAAATACTCCTTCATTTTCCACACGCAGCTCTTTGATACTGGATGCAGCACACACCAGTGAGATATTTGTATTTCTTTTGCGTTGTCACTTTGCGTTTTTGCATGTGTGAGCAAGTCGCGGCTTTTACCCGTACCTCGAACGCCAAGTGGCGTCTGCGTCAAAATGCAAAACTCACTTTGCGCAGCCATCTTTTCCACAATGGTACGAAACGCACGCCAAACCGGACTACTTCACGTAGTAGCACATGTGCAGAAGCTTCACCCTCATAGCATTCCCCTTCATTGCCAAGATAAGTTGTCCACGAGTATAGTCCAGCCCACAGGAAAGCTGGAATGCCACATCAGCGTTTTAGTACACATCGCTTCAGCGCGGTAGTCTCCAATCACGGCCCAGTTTTGCCCAATCTGCCCACTAGGCTGTGCATTCCTGCGCTGCAGTTGCATGTATCATGCTCCAGCGCACAGCGATGCATGATGCGTGCATTGCTTCCTGCTCAGTTTGTCTATTTTCTGAACGCAGATGAGAGCGGCCTTATGTATGACAGGAGTGGTCTTCTTTGCCAAGCCAACGCTGCCTCTATTTTAGAAGGCGCTGACCAAGCTTTTCTCCATGGCTCCCTCGTACAGCATGTGTAAATTTGCGTTCTATAAATAGCCTCAATAAAATAACGAAGTTATAAATGCTGTTGTTACGTTCTGTTCTGCAACATTTTATTGATACATACATATCCGTTTCATACTTGAAAAATCAGATATTCGCACACGCTTAATATTGAAGCCATTCGTGGCTATGCCGATGACTCTGCACAAGATAAGCCAGCCACAAGAAAGTTGCGTTTATACACACATAATTCGTACTAAAAGATTAAATATTCACACATTCTTAATATTAACGCCATTGCTGGCTCTGCCGCCAGCTATGTACACGGCTTGCAGCAGCATTGCGGCTGTCCCACAGCTGCTCACAAAGCACACGAACGCACGAGGCCTTAGTGTCCAAGCACGCGTGGTGACTAGGCAGTTGCTCATCCCTTGGAGAGTAGCCGCAGCCCAATGCGCCGGCGATCCCTCTCGATGTTGATGACGCGCACAGTGACGCGGTCGCCCAGGGCAACCGTCTGGCCATTCATCTGGCTGACGTGAATGAGTCCGTCGGTGCCGACGCCAATGTCGACGAAGGCACCAAAGTTGGTGCAGTTCTTCACCTTGCCCGTGAGCTCGAGGCCCGTGTGCACCTCATCGAGGGAGAGCACCCCGCTCTTGAACAACGGTTGGTGTTGCTCTGCCCGCAGGAAAGGAACGGTAAAAGATGATGAGAGAGGGGAGGACTTTTAAGAAAACCTCACAGGGTCCTCTACGCATTCACCTAAGATGACTCTAAGGTGGCAGCCATCATCGTCAGAGCTTGAGAAGTCACATTTTTTGTACCGCACGCGGACTTTTCATGGCCAGCATCTTTGTTGATGCTGTCACAGACGATGATGATGAATTATAGCTCACTCCTTTGTAATGGGATGGCAGCTTTCAACCATCCACTAGTTGCACAATTCACATGGTGTGATGCCTGGTGTGATTCTACACCACTGCCACGAAATACTGCATGGGTTCACATGAATCCTTTCCCGGCAAGATGACTGTACAGGGTTTTTTTTTTCAAAGCAGTTTCAAGCACTGGCATAGCTCTGTGGTAGAATACTTGGCTGCCATGCAGAATAACTGGGTTCAGCTTGGGCTCCAACCTTGATTTTTTATAATTAAGGTCACGCGAGTTTTTGTACTGAAGGGGCATTTTTCAAAGTCAGCATCTGCCATGACTAGGAACTGAACCCTGAGATCTTGTGCTTCCATGACAGCTACCGCTAGGTAAAGGTTCGTTAGTCTGAGGTAATGGTTCTCGCTCTGCCCAAAAGGAAGGAGAATGAACGTGTTAAGGAGCTAGATGGATCATTTTAACAGTATTAGCTAAATATGCAAACTGAGAAAAAGACAACACACGCAGAGGAATGCAAAGATTTCAGCCAGTTGAACTCTTCTTACGTGTTTTTTCTTCCATGCTTGCACAATTAGCTAACACTGTTAGGAGAGGACAAAACGAGAGGTATAATAGTCGTCGTGACGGTGATGATGACAGATGACACGATGTGACTAGTACATATACATGGTCGTGTCTGCAGGGCCTAATTCAAAGCTCTTATTCTAAGCCAGTATAGGTAACGAACTGCAAATTGCCTAGGTGGCTCACTTCCTTGAAATGTTCAGCCAAGTATCCAATGACCCCACGTCACTGAAAGGCGAGTTGGTAGCTCGCACTAACAAAGAGGTGTACCACACTTAACTTGTTGACAAAGAACGATTATGTGCTCCCCTGTCCACAGCATTTAAAATAAATCAGTCCATTGAGCTTATGCACAGGAAGCAATGCATGTTTCTTCAAATAAAAGCAGCTTCTAGTTTTAGTTCGGTGCCAGAGGCTCACATGGGCTACATTAAATACCGCCCAAAATGGGCACATTAAGGCATGTGTGTTAGCAAGGCGCCCTACAAGCCATTTATACAATGTGTAGCTTGACGCCAATGACAGTTACTCAACACTATGGTGTTTGTATTGGTCATCCCCTCTAAAGGTTGGGGGGACAAAATATCGGAGTACGAAAACAGTGCACTGTGTCATGCATTGGGCACTACTACAAGGCTGCTCACACACACGTCAGGAATGCCTGCACAAACTTTTTTTCAGATTTTTACCACGACGACATCATCCAGCGTCTCTTTTTCCTCGTGTCATCATCATCCTGTCTAGGCTGACTGCATAAAGAAGGCTATGTGATATTCACCTGCTAGTAACCAATAATTTCTACAGCATCTGTTGTTTGAAAGTCCACGGAGTTTTACAGTCGATGGAAATGCAGCTAACAGTGTATGTAAAAGCTCACCTGATCGGATGTCATACTCAACGCTGTGCTGTAGTGCGTCCACAATAAGCTGCATCGTGGCTATGCTGCCACCCAATAGGTTCA
>JALIZH010017661.1:0-13769 GCA_030522465.1 Rhipicephalus appendiculatus
TTTATGACAACGCGTTCTAAGGCAACTCGACCTCTCTTCAAACAGTAAAGCGCTTCCCCTTGAATTATCAAAAAATATCTCCCTCCTTGTTGCAATTTTGCCCTCTCGGTAGTTACTCAGAGCCGATATTTTTCATCGCTGCCATCCAGTAAATTCTCTCCGCCCTTCTGACTTTTCACTTGACGCTCTTTGTTGTCATATCGCTTACACTACCCGCCCTATATCTACTTGTGAGCCTACTAGTTATTTTTCTCCACTGTGTGTGAACACTCTTCCTATACAAATACCGGAGCGCCTTCTCTGCCCATCTACGCTCTTTTATATTCCTTAGCCTCTCTTCGAACGTAATTTTGCTCTGAGCTTCGCTACCCTCAAACCTTACCCACCCCTTATCAAAATTTACAGCCTGATTTGTCGTCTCCCCGTGAGTGCCCAACGCGAGGTGTCCCGCAGTCCTTTGGTTCACACTATAATTGCACCTCTGACTTCGTGCATTCTACTGAGTTCCTAAATGTACGACCCGGAACCATTACACCTTTAGACAGACATCGAAGCACCTCGTGCCTATTGTATCCCCATTACGCTCTGTGCATCATTATTGCAGCATTCCTCTTTCCCTTTGCTGCTGAGACTTTTTTCCTGCACCTCCATATACCTGGCACACTCATTTACCCGCACTCGCTTACCCTCGCTATTTCTTGGCCCTGTATTGACACCGTCTGATCATTGGGGATCACTGTATACCATCAATCCACATTTTGTTACACTAAATCATAGTCCTAGAGCTTCACCTTCCCTTACGCATGTATTCGCCCGCCGCTCCATGTCATCTCGACTGTGCGGAAATAGGAGAACACCATCACCATAAAATAAACCTCGAAATCTCTGTTCAATCATCACGCCATCCTGTTTGTGCAACAAGTTAAAACCAATGTCTTTACTTTTTAGCGTTGTTTCCATGCGCACAATGTACAGCATGAATAAAAGCGGGGACAAACGACATTACTGTCTCAGCCCCCTAAAAATGTCAACTTTCCATTTGCTACTTATTACTTTTCGTTCCGTGCTACTTATTCTTTTCCATATCTCTCACAAAAGCTATATAGAGTCGTCGGCTATGCCCATTCCTTTCAATATATCCCACCAACTTTCCTGGTTAACCTTGTCATACAACCCAGTCATGTCCAGAAAAGCCACATGCAAGGGCACGTTTTCTGTTTTAGATATTCATATACTTTATTAACCTTTGCAAACAATGTAGTACAGAATTGGCCTGCCAAAGCCACATTGGGCTTGAGGGGCAGAGCCGACAGACAGCGGACAACAGGAATGGCTTAGCCTAAGACCACACGAATACACAACATTTTTTTTTCATTTAACCTGCAAAATATAGAACCGCGTGTACAGCAATGCATGAGGAAATAAAACTTGCTATTACATGTGACGTCACCTAGCCTTGTGAGAGTTAACAATTCGTACTTGCAATAACCACAATACAGCAATACAACACCATCAGATTTTCGGTGAGTAATACACTGAGTAAGGACAAATAAGCAATCGTCTAACCACCTGTCGATTCGAAACTACATTCTGAAGGTGTCCCAAAGTATTGTTGTGTGCCGCCCACGTCTCTATTTTTAGTTTTACTGCCTGCATCGCCAACCTGTATAGTACCGATGTATTGGTTAGCGGTCTATACGAGCGAATGTTATCCTTTTCTCTCTTGCCTTTATAGATGAAGTTCATTGAACTCTTTTGCCAACTACCCGGTATTTTCCTGTCCTGCAGGCATCTCTCTACGCCTTTCAACATGGCTTCTTTAGTGTCAAGTCCTCGTTCGTTAATGAGGCTGACGAAAACCCTATCGCAACCCTTTCCCATGTAGGCTATCCCTAGCCACGTTTTCTTTCCACCCACTGTTGCGAAAACCCAAAGGTACTTTGAACACGTCTGTTTCACTCTATCCCATTGAGATCATCGGTGAATTAGCATTCATTCGCCCCCCGCGTTTCCTTTGTGATATGATCCTGTTGCACCTTTCACAAAAATAATTGTCAGTATGTGGTGGCTGTTCCAAGTACCTAAGGTGTGTTTCTCTAAGAAACCGCGAAAGCTTCTATTTGTTCTTTGTTTACCTGCTCCTCAATACCTCACCATTCTGCCTTTTTTTTCGGCCACCCTGCACGTTTATGTAACTAATTGCAACACCTGTTACTTCTACCTTTTTTTTCTGGTTTTTCGCAATACTACTTCTCAAAGAGTCCCCCCTGGTTTTTTTCTTTGTTACTAGCTCCCCACTATGAAAGGCCCGCGTGCTTCCCCCCCAAAATTACTCCGCGTCCTGCCAGTCGCTATCCCAGCTCATGACCAAGCCGTTTATCGAAAGGAATTGTCTCTTCAGAAACCACCCCATGTGTGCATCTACCCATTTATTTCCACTACCTCTAAACCTTTCTCTCGACTCATTCGCCATATCTCCCTTGTTTGTTTCGAAAACCACTCTTTGCAGGTTGCCGTTACGCACTTGTACCTCCGGTACCCTGCTTGCTACAATCTACACCTGGGGGTACAGCGCATGTGATCGACCCATTTCGCCAATGTCGTCCCTAGTCCTGACGATCCGTTCTTCAAGACGTCATTTAGCCCTCCCGCAATTATCACGAGGTTACATCTCTGAGCTTTAAGCGGCGAGTTTTTCACTCGCTCGCCTCATGACTGACCCCAGCATATGTCCTGAGAACGTCCGCACCGAAACTCTTTCATCGCATTTCATCCTCTCCTTGATTGTCTCTACGAATCGAACCAGCCATAATAATGTGCTGAGACTTTCCTGCTGCAGTGACCTGCACCTGGCTACCGACTTGGTGACCGGCGTGAATCGTGGCTGCTGCTTTGTCCATTCCTACCCGAAAACTACTTACCGGTGGCTGCGCTCCGCTAGCATTCTGCCTGCCTTTGTCACGTCTGAAGCTCATTTCGCCTCTCCCCCCATGGGGGGCTCGACGCCCTAATGTCTCCGCCGTCACCTGCTTCTTCTTTGTTCACTTTGACGACCTTCGATAGCCCCTCCTCGGCTGACCTAAGCCTTTCTCTCATGACCTTTCGCTTCTCTCACTCTTTCGCCAAAGCATTCTCCAGCCCCCTCCTGTAGCACTCTTCGGTTGGTCACAGTAAACCATTTGCTTCATTAAGAGAGTACCTGACTTATTTGCCATTATGCAAAATTTCGATTACGGTCTCTCTGTTTCGCTACAACCGCCTGTTAATTTTCGGCATTGCAATGATGCGTATGCATTATCGAAACTTGTTGCTTTATCCTGTTTTAGCTATTACTATTAAGAATGTCGCGATTTGGTGCACTACTGTGAAACCGATGATAATAGGGTGAGTTAGTGCGGATTCGCATTCTACTGACCATGCTGCGTACTTTATTGTAACTTTGGTTCTATATATATTCAATACTATATATATTCAAGCCTACTACATGGTATAAAACACGGATAATTCTCTGGGGCGAAAAGTGTTCTATTGCGATGTGTGAGTAACGACACAGCGACAAAAGACTCATTATCTTCATGCATTCTAGGCGCGGACCGGAGGAAATGACTCTCTCAAACCGAAGAAAATACAGTTCTGAAGATACCGAATGCGATCCCGGGTTTTACGCGAGGAAAAACGGGGACCAGCGTCTCTTGAACCTCAAGGCGTTGGACATGGTAGAGAAGGACTTAGAACACAAGTACGACAGGACCTTGCAGTTTTTGGACCTCGGCTGTGGTACGGGAGACTTCACGTGCCAGTGGCTTCTACCGCGATGCCCACCTCGCGCAAGAATCGTTGCCGTCGACTCTTCGCAGGAGATGCTGTCGTACGCTCGCCAAATGTTCAGCCATCCTCGCATCGAGTATGACCACCTGGACATCAGTGGCGACGTCGATAAATTTATCGATAAGTACGGCACCTTCGATCGCATCTACTCCTTCTTCTGTCTCAACTGGGTTCGAGACCAGGACCAAGCAATGAAGAACGTGTCCAGCCTCCTGTCATCAGGCGGAGAGTGTGTGCTCGTGTTCCCAGCCTGGACCCGTTCGAGGGTGCCGTGGAGCATGCTGGCACGTCTGGATCATTGGCGCATGCACAAAGAAGTGAGCTTGCTACTATAAACCGAGTCTCGTATATACTACTGCATCTTTTTTTTCACTTCTAATCAAAGGTAGCGTCGTGTCTCACCATACCTATTATTTTGAAAAAAAAAACGAGTGAGGTGGGCTTGATCGAGCGCTTGTTTGCTTTGTTCTGCGCAACAACCACAGAATTCATTGGGTTTTTGAATAACGCCTAATGAAATCAACAGACAATGAAGCTAAGAAAGGTGTAGGGTACCTTGGTTTTAGATTTTTAACAGTAGTATAGAATTTATGGCACCAATGGGAGAGAATTAAAGTGAATCAAAATCAATTTGCCACCGGTACAGACAGACTCTAGCAGCTCACAGTCAAGTTCAAACATAAAAGTAATGTCCGCTATACCTTCCTGAGCTTTGGTGTCTGTTGATCTCATTCCATCACCATAGTGTCACACAACTTCAATGCGTATTTGCTTATATGTGCACACCAATGTATAAAAATACGTTGCTCATGTGAGCGTAATGAATTTACAACGCATTCAAGGCGTTTCAAGAGCTGGCTAATTTGCGTAATATACAATGTAGGTTGCAATCTTGAAAAATATAAACTTGATAAAAGTTGTAAACTACCTATAGGACTCATGCGACATGCGGTCATAAGTGTTTGATCATGCTTTATGCCTATGTTTAAGGTGTAAATCATTATAAATACGTTTTCTACTTGTTGTCTTGGAATGAAGTTACGAAATAACAATGACTAATTCAATAAGAAGTACGCAAGTGTTACGGAAGGGCTCTACTAATAAGTCATTATCAACATATTTATAATTGCATTCCTACTTTATGATCAAGTACAAATATAGTGCGGTTTACTACACCCGTATATTTATGTTTAGTGCCCTCTGTTTTATGTCTTTATATTTCTTACAAATTATATTATTCTTGTTCGCGAGACGGGTAGTGTTCACCGATAATAGGCGTTAATCAGGAACAGTACAAGCCTAACATCGTTTTTTATACAGCATCCGCGGAACTGGCCACTTTCTTCATGTCATATAAACAATGTCTTATTCTGACAAGACTTCCCAGTACTGGATTGTGTAGAAGAGAAAATATTTTTAATAACTCCTGAATTTATGCAGAAATCTGTTGCACTGGTTAACGCGCGTGCTATTGAACAGCGCTTGGGACGTTTTGATTTTATCATGTCAGGGAAAGCTCTGTTTTATTTAACCGAAAACGCCGTAAACTATCTGGCAAACTATATTTTTCCAGATGCTACCGAGCTAACAAGCAAATAAACATCACAATATAAACGCAAGAAAACCGGTGCGGCTTTCGCGAAGAAGCTCACAGGGAGCAGAAGTTTAATAAATTTTCCCATTCTTGAAGTATTTTTCGTTATAATACAAAAATTTCACTCAAATACGAAGTAGAGTTGAAAATATCACTGCAGTTATTTTTCACAGTGAAAATTAGACCAATAATAAACCAAATGACGTATTTACTTTTAACATTGTCCGAATAGACAATTGGGTTGAATGCACGTTTTTCAGTGCATGATTAGCGTCACTTGTTGATTCCCCCTACGTACGTTTGACTTCAGCACTGAACTACACAAATTATTCGACAAACGCGCTATTGGTGAACGTGAAGATTATTAAAATAACTATACTTGTTGAAAAGGGTCAGACAAGCCCAAAAAAAACGTGACAAGATGCTAGAAAATTTTACGAGCAACTCAGCGAAAAAAGAAGCCCAAATCCGCTTATGATGAGTGGATCAGGCAATTTTGCCGCAAACGTACGATAACTTCCCAAAGAATGAGTGTTTTCTACCAAAGTGAGGCGGGAATCGAAACTGGCCACGGTGTAAAGGACCCCTGACACATGAAGTTTTATTTTTTAGTTTTTTACGGTAATTTGTAGCTTTGTGCCTTCTAATCTCGAAATTGAATGTGATAAGCACACGTGCTAATTAATTGTAGCGTCGTTAATTGTGGTCAGTCTTGCAACTTTGAAACTTAACAGCGCTTGTGTAATTCTTCTTATCCAGCGCTGCTCTTGATGCACGTCAGGCGAACGCAGTGTAACCCGGCTCGCAGCCTGGCCCAACGCGAGGGAGGATCGGGAGATAGCGTGCGGCGAGGAAGATGTGATGTCGACAGACCAGATGTTGGCTGTCCTTTAGCGTATTTTAAGTACTGATATCTTAATGTACAGGCTATCACAAAATACTTCGCTCAGTCTATTCTTTCCAGTTTACATACTTTAACGTCGTTCGTGTGCCTAGGTGTATTCCTTAGGCCAGGGGTCTAAAACTCACCTCAGATAGCGGGCCGCAGTCATGAAAATAGCGGGCCGTCGCCATAAAAGAGGTTTTCCATATCTCATATATGGGACATTTCTGAAGAGCATATGGCCCCGGAATTCCAAAAACATATTAAATCAACGAAATGACTAAATCTGGACGCCTATCCTCAGTTTTGTTTCGCGGTTATATATCAATACACGGTGGCCGAAGGGGGGTCCCTCATTAAAAGAATGCTTAAGACCAGTCACGCCTGTATAGCTCACTAACATACTTAATAAAAAAAGTCGTAGTTTCTCCACAATGGCGAAGCAATGAATGCGATAGCAAGAAATTGGAATGTCACAGGATGATCGACGAGCAGCTCCATATTTGCAGCTCCCCGCTGAAGCACAAAGAACGACGCTCGAAAAGGACGCGCAGGTATACACAGGACAAGGGTGAACTAACAACTATCGCAGTTTGTTACGCCTTTCTGTTTGAGCAACGCGCTACAAGTGTCGACACCACAGATCCCGACACTCGTAGATATTTCTTCTTCTGTGTCTACTGCCACGCGGTGGCGTCTGACGCAAGGTTTGGGCGTTGTTCTTTTTTTTTCGTCCCACATAACGAGTGGGTACAGAAATGGGCCCATTTTTTTGTGCGCGTCTCAAGGACAGTTCCAAATTGAAAGAAAATATGGGAGGGTCACATGATAGAAAACACGCTCAAGCTCCTGCGAGATCTGCATACCACCAGCGATAAATGGTGTCTATAAATAGCTTGCCGTTATTATGCCGCCGCATGTGTGGCGTGTGGGTGAGCAGAGCCAATACCATTGTAATATCACAAGGAAAACCATCATAATTTCCAATCATCAAATACCTCATTCGCTGTGCGTCCAACGGGAAGTCTTTCTTTAATGTCGTTTGCAGGACGTCCCAGAAGAACACCCCATCCCAGCATTCCAGAAAGACATGATCAATGGTTTCTGGTTTACAACATAAAAAGCAGTGGTCACCCCACGAAACGAACATACCCCTTTTCAGACAACCACGTCTTAACCGGCAATACATCAGCATGAAGCTTATTGAAGAAAGTTTTAACCCCCGGGCGCACAGGCATGCTTTTTTACGCGTTTTAGGGCTTTGCTGCATGTCCCACCACAGTATTGAGAGCGGTACAAGGGATTTGGGAGAACAACATCACATTAATCCTTATATAACTTTTTACGGGAAACAGTGCCTAAATATCTGGATGTCCCGAATGGCTGTACGTCATGCTCATGTTGATGCTCGACGAGCCATACAGTACTTTCCCGGGTCACTGAATTCGTTTCTTGAACTGCAAAAATTGCAAAAGGATGTACCCGACTGGGTACCTCACATGGAATCACTGTTGCAGATGAAACAATTCTAGACACCATGTACTTCCATGTCACTGTTGAAAACGGAAGCCCTTCAATAAAGAAAAAAAAGTGGCGTGTGGGTGAGTGGTTTAACGCAGTGGGCTCTGGAGCGAGGGGTCGGGAGCCTTCGAGTTTTTTTTTTCTGATTTATTTTTCTTTGTGCCAGTTTTTTATATATATACATACATATACATATCGAGGGCATCACGGCGACGGTGACGGCAAGAATCAGCCGAGAGGGTCAATATCATTGCTACCGTCATAAACCGAAATAAAAATATACGACGAAAAATGTCTTGTGCGGACAGCGGGCCGCTAGCGAGAAGAATTCATTGTAAAAGACAGGGCGTACAAACACGCACACAAGAAGGAAGTCAGGACAGCAAACGCCACAGGCCACTACAGGCGTTCATGGTGTCCTGACTTCCTTCTTGTGTCCCTGTTTACACGACCTGTCTTTTAGAATGAATACGTACCAACTAGCTCAGCTCTCTGTTATTCTAAGCGAGATGAACTTTGAGCTTCGCGCACTACCGAAGTCCTGTAGAAAGAAGTACAGGGTTGAGATTTGATCCGTGAGGTGTCGCAACAAGCCCGAGGTGATGGGTTTCTGAGATGTAATTGCAATTGCAGCGAAGTTGTCCAAGTTGCTGGATCTTCGCAGCGGACGGCGCGTTGCTGCTACCACGACGACTGACCAAGCTACCCAATGTGATCAAAATCCAGCAGGCCCACATCCGATTGTTGTGGTGCAGCCCCGTGACCCTGGCCCATTCAACGGCACAAGTGGCATCGGCGTCGACGACTGGCTAGTTCTACGAGCGCGTCAGCAGCAGCAACCACGGGGACCCGACAATAATGCTGGCGAACATCCTCTTCTACTTGCGTGGCACGGCGAAACTCTGGTACGAGACGCATGAAGAAGAGTTGACTAGTTGGGATGTCTGCAAGGCGAAATTACGCGGTTTATTTGGGAAACCTATCGGACGACAAGTGGCCGCAAAGAAAGAGCTCGCAACTCGTGCCCAAACATCCACGGAGCCGTACATCGCGTACATCCAGGACGTGTTTGCTTTGTGCCGCAAGGTGGACAAGGACATGCCTGAGGAGGACAAAGTCGGACACATACTAAAAAGTCACAGTTTCACCGCAAGGGTGAATCAATGAATGCGATAGCAAAAAAATTGTAATGTTATACGAAGTGAGGCTGGCAGCTAACTCTTTTTGGATCCGACCTCACGCAACTCTAGAAAACGCTTGTTTAAGAGAATTCTCTTCGCGTTGAGAGCGCAGCACGTAGAAGGGTACACCGGCCCCCCGCTGTCGGCCGCCGAGAAGGGGAGATAACGCGCGCGCCCGCGCCCGCGCTCGTAAAATCGAACGTCGCCCCCCCCCCCCCCCGCCCGCTGTCGGCCGCCGAGAAGGGGAGATAACGCGCGCGCCTCCGCTCGTAAAATCGAAGGTCGCTCGAGGGACCCCCCCCCCCCTCGCGTCTTTTCACGCTCACGAACGACGGGCGGGGCCGGTTATATATATACATATACATATACGGCAAATGACGGCGACGCCGACGCCGACGGCCAAAACCAGCCGCGAGTGTCCATATAATTGCTATCGCAATAAAAGGAATTGCCGATGACGCCTTCAATTTCCTGCTGTGCAAGGACTGCTCGACTGTGGAGTCGGTCATAGCAGAATGTCGTCGATTCGAACAGGCAAAAAGTAGGCGCATCATTCACCGGTTTGACCGCCTTCCCAACACGGTGGCTACGTCCTCCTGTGAAGATTTGCCCACGCTACATCAACCACCAGCTCCGGAAAACGTCACCAGGATAGTCCGTCGAGAACTCGAGGCTATGGCACCCGTTATGTATAACGACAGTGCTCCAGGAAACAGCCTTGCTGCTGTTTCATTAATACAGGCCGTGGTTCGCCAAGAGACCGCGAATATGGGCATTTCGCCAACTTTTCAAAATGCCCACGCTACTCCAAACTCGGCTCCTCCAGTCGTTGCTGCCGCTACTCCGAACCCCACCTTCGCTCCACGACGAAACCCGGCCGAATGGCGTACACCTGATGATCGACCCATATGTTTCACGTGCCACAGGAATAGGACACATAGCCCGCCATTGCCGCAGCCGTTGGACCTCATCACCTCGACCAAGCTTCTACAATTGGGGATCCCGCTCCGAACGTGCGCCCTATGCCCCGTCCTTCTGCGCTGAAACAAAGGCAGAGCCTTTTCCAGAACATCAGACCAGCCGCTCGCCATCGCCCCAGCGTCATCAGTCCCGCTCGCCCCAACCCCGTCGCTCTGGGTCTCCCTTTGTCCGTCGCTCGGGAAACTAGCCGGTGCAGCGCCCGGAGGTGACGCTGCATACACGACTCGGACTGCAAACCCTCTGATTACTCCTGACCAGCGGTGCAACCTTCTTTGAATTCTCGTTGATGGTTTACCTGTAACTGCTCTTATTGATACCGGTGCACAAATATCTGTGATGACCTCAGACCTACGCCGCCGCCTCCAAAAAAAGTTATGACCCCTGCGATTGCACCTACCGTCCGTACAGCCGATGGGAGTGCTGCCGTACTTGGAATGTGCACTGCACGAATCACAATTTCTGGCATCACACTTCAGTCTTGTTCGCTGTACTAGAAAATTGCCCTCATGGCCTCATCCTTGGGATCGACTTTCTGACCAAGCACGCTGCGCTTATTCACTGCTCTGAAGGATTTCTTCGGCTAGAACTCCCCTCGTTCTCAGATACCACTCCTATCAGCTCACCCCGTCTACGCTCCGTCGAGCAACTCCGTCGAGCCGCAGTTCAAGTCCAGCTCTCGCCATTCCCACCATTCCCCGATGGTGATTATGTTGCTGCCCCGATTTCTGACGTCGCCATGACGCACAATGTCGCGCAATGTCGAGTTGCAGACAATCTCACTTCATTTCCCGTCCTCAATTTTGGTTTCTCGGCGCAAGTTATCCCTCGCGGCATGTCACTTTCGCGTCTGACAGTTTCCGCCTTGACCACCGATTCGCCACCCAATTTTCCATTGACGTCACTCTCGTCACGTTCCTGCTGCGACCACTTCACGCCAATGATCTCCGACGAGCTCACTTCTGAACAAATCTCTGTTCTCCGCCGCGTATTCGTTTCTTACCAGGACATCTTTGACTTCGGCGACCGTAATTTGGGCCAGACATCCGTGGTAACCCATCGCATCGATACCGCTGATGCTCGACCCATTCACAGACGGCCCTACCATGTGTCAGCCCCGGAGCGTGCTATTATACAGCGGGAGGTGGACAAAATGCATTATAAGGGCATAATCGAACCCTCGTCCAGTCCCTGGTCCTCCGCCGTTGTACTTCTCAAAAAGAGGGACAATAGCTGGAGATTCTGTGTTGACTACCGCCATCTCAACCATATTACCAAGAAATATGTGTATCCTCTCCCGCGCATAGACGATGCACTCGATTGCGCTTGCACGGCGCCAAATATTTCTCTTCAATAGACCTTCGCTCAGGGTACTGGCAGATCGCTGACGACCAAGACCGAGAGAAGACGGCCTTCGTGACTCCTGGTGGACTTTACCAGTTTAAAGTGATGCCTTTTGGCTTATGTAATGCTCCAGCGACTTTCGAGCGCATGATGGACTCTCTCCTTCGAGGCATGAAGTGGTCCATCTGCCTTTGCTATCTTGACGATGTTCTTTTTTCCACTACTTTCGAAAACCACCTTACTCGCCTGTCTACAGTGCTCGATGTTTTCCGACGCCCCAACCTTCAACTTAACTCGTCGAAGTGTAGCTTTGGGCAACGCCAAATATGCGTACTCGGCCATCTTGCTGACCGTGCTAAACTATGTTTGATTAGTTTCGGCTATACTTACTTTGACTTAACTAGGCTCATTTAGTTTTACTTGGCTTAACGCGACAAAGGCAAGCTGGGCTGAGAAAACTTAATTTTGTGTGCTTGGCTTCAGGTTATGCGATGCTAGCTATGCTTAGTTCGGCTTATCAACTGTAAAAACGACGCGAGCCCGGCGCTTGAACCGGCCCCGTCGCAGCTGCTACGTAAAGGAACGGCACAGATTCTGTGGAGCAAACAAAGCGACACCCAGTTGTCGTTTTCGCTACGCGCGCCGTAACCGCGTCAGACAGAGCGGCATGAGAAGCCAACTGATACGACGGGACGCGCATGGGCGCCGCAGCCAGTGTCCCGTCCCTAGATGGCGCGTCGATGCATTTGGCCACACGATCCCGTGGTCTGCACACTTTTGCTCACGCCTGTACGTATGTGCACATAGGCCATTCTTAATGCAAATCAGCTGCAAACTTTACGATGAATGGTTCCCGATCCATTTTTCCAGGTGTTATCGAATGACCTCAAGTGTCCCGAGTTTATTACGTCATGATTCCCGAAAAAAAATATCTTGAAGCTGTCGAAAAAGAGCTGAGCTGTAGGAATTTGTCGCTCACTTTAAGCGTTCTGTCTCTTCTCTCGTGCCGACATGAGCGCTTGAATCTACACTGGGCGGGATGGCACGGGCGGAAATAAATAATGGCAGCACGCGTCATGGCCTTGAGCGGTTCTGATGAAACCCGATCTCTCACTCTCCCGTTGTCATTCCTTTCAGGAAGTGTGAATCACTGGGCAATGGTAGCAGAAGCACGGCGCCCGCCCATGGGGGTACCCCATAGCAACAATAGCAGCTGGTCCAAACGCTGCTCTTTACTTATTTCAGCGATTGGCCAATAGCATCCTATTAGTTGCCTGACGTCAAAAAGGCGCTGGCAGCTTCGAAGGGACTGAGCACAGGTCTCTCTACGGAAATCGGGCGTCTGGGAAAAATCGCATTATCGCGCTCCTCTTCTAAACTCTCCTTGCTGCGCACGAATGCAACAATTCGCTGCGCTATACAAAGCAGAATCTGCTATCGGTACCATCTTTCGTACCAAGCTGAAGGGGTGGTTCGCGACCGCATTAAGGCCTCCTCAGGCCTCTGACAAAGTATGCACCTAGTGACAAAGCACACGTTTCCTATGAAACATTGCTTCAAAGAAACTTGCTATGTAGGAAAATGGCACTGTATCGTTTTTTTATTTTATTTTTTTTTGTTATTTTTTTTGAAGGGTCAGTGCTATCACACTTACTGCATCTGCAGCATTTTAGGAGGGCCTTTCATAAACTAGCACATTTAGCCCATTCGTTCATTAGAACACCTTGCCTTGTCTTTTTTACAACCTAGTTGAGCCATGTTAACAGCATGTGGTAGTACATGATTGTAATGAGATAATTAGGACAGCCCAACCGAAGCTTAAACCTCCTGACTATACGCTGACGGTGCAATAGATACACGTATACGCATGATGAAAAGCACTTGAATTTCATGTATTTTACCGAACCTCACACAACGTCTGAGAACGCCTCACCAGAAAGTCACGAAAGCGCATAGCTCTAATCGGGTGAATTCTTGTGCAACAATAAAGATTACCAAAAATTCTGATGCCAGAGTTTAGCTTTTCAATGACAAAAACGAAAGAAGACAGAGTATTGCAACTAAGACACAAAGACAAAAGTAGTTCCATGACTCTTTGATGACTGAAAGATGTTTGAACAATAATTTTCAGCAACCTTCTTACGTGCAGCTCTTCGAAAGCTTTGTACCCAAAAGCCAGGAGATTGAAGATGACAGTGAACGGTTGTCGTATATACGAGAAATCATCAGATCCGCCAACCTGGAGCTTCCGGAGGTTCGAAAGCTTCCTTTACAAACCATTTGCGTGGAAAGCTGACGCGGCTATAGGTGAGTGGGAAGCTGAGAATTTCATCTACAATAAAACAGAAAATAAGCCAAGCTATTTGTGTTAAAATAACCTTGTGTTGCTTCCTGTAACCCGCACGCATCCCTCGTCGTTGTGTGTTTTCTTGTGAAAATC
>JALIZH010017662.1:0-19787 GCA_030522465.1 Rhipicephalus appendiculatus
GTGTGTTTTCTTGTGAAAATCGCGTTGTCATGCCTTGTCATAACTTTTATTGTTACACTGGCGCCAGATGTGTCAATACTAGATCTTTAAGGGAAAAATTGAAAGGGTGTGGGGGGCGAGTAACCTTCTGCGGAGACGTTTTGGCTATGTGTTGATGAAAATATTCCCATAATTCGTCATATGCTAGTTGACGTGACGTTCCGTGCGCTTACAGGATCTCCGAGCGACCTCAGTAGGATGGGGAGGACCAAGTTGTTTATTCGTGATGTCTTACACGGCACATCATGATTCAGTTCTTTTTGTGGCAGATAGCCAACCTATGTAGGGTATTGATTCTAGCGAGACGACTTCTCACGTTTAAAATTAGCAGAGCTTCGGCGTCACTGTTGCGTTCGCACCAGTATCAACTCACATTCTTAAATCAGTCTCGAGACTCATATTTTGATCCACTTTACATTTTTTTGTATGCGTTCTTGCACACGTGCGACATTCTGATTAAAATCCCCCCCCCCCTTTCGGTGTCTTTGGAGGCTAATTTTGCACGGAGTGTGGCACCTGAAAGGCTGCAATTTCTCTGCTACCTCTTTATGATTAACTCCCTCTCCAGAAGAGGAAATTGTCATACTGGTGCAGTTCATGTTCGCCACCACCGAACATGTACCTCAGCAGCTGCGGAGCTTTTCACCGCTGCGACGCTGCGGCTTGAAATCGGAGGAAAGGTGCTAACAGTCTCTACCTTCAGAAAAGGTTACCATCCGGAAGGTGAAGTTGGCAACATTGAGCACAACAACCTTCACCCCAGTCACGTAATACTAGAGGAGTTACACAAGGAATTAGCAGACGTTAACTTGCATATCATTGGTGGTAATAAGTTTAGGAGAACCGAAGCAACATACACTACAGTGGCATACGGACATACGGCATACGGAGTGGCAATCAGGAATCCATCAGCTACTGAGGATTCCTGATTTCGGGGGGGGGGGGGGGTGAAAGAAAATGCTGGGATTGGGCGAGAAAGAGAAAACCAACCCGTGAAAATATACAAATAAAATGGAAAAAGAGAGAGTGAGGGCGTGGTGTCGTTGTGGAAAGATAGAAGGAGTGGGTGTCTTTCGCTGAATCATAGGTATGAAAAGTAGCAGCTCCTAAAAGGGATCATTATATAGTAGTCAGAGCGGCTGGAAATTTTTTAGAAGAAAGGCTTGAGCCTCACTGGTTTTCGCAATACATCTGCCATGTGGGATGGAATTCAAGAGCGTGCCTTGAAACATTTGCACCTATTTGCTAGCGTGTATTAAACATTGTCAATGACGTATGACAGTATATTTTCTGTGTCTCGAGTGACTGAAGTATGTATAGTTGGAGCTCGGCAAAGTTGTGAACTGCAACATCAAAATGATGTGCCACTGCTTCCGGTAATTTCTTCGCCACGCCTGCGCGACGACACCTGTTTAATCTGATATTGACAAGCTGACCTATTTGGCGAATCTGTGAAAAAGTGAACATTCGAGCCTGTAGACAACGCTAGAACCAATGCAGAGAAAACTAGATTTCACGTGTTGGATGCAATTACTTCTGGTGCTTTCAACAATAAGATCGATTTGAAGGTGTTTTCTTCTTACTTCTTGGACGACAAGAAACTGTAATGAGGGCAGTAGACTGACCGTTTAGTTTTCAATGCATTAACACATCCTTATATTTCTATCATGGTGACAAACTATCCTTGCTAATTCGGGGAACGCTTTTAAACGGCACTGTTTGCTTGCTAATATTCAATTATGCTTTATGAGAATATTATTTATGCTTGGGAGCGCATTTGAATATTTTGTTATAAGTGATCCTGGCTAATTGGGCTGTGCCTTAAAGTCCCTTCTAGCTAGTGCTGATTTTGTAATTTACGCTTTCATCAGTAGGCCTTGTTTAGCACGTCGTGCGGGTGATTTCTCACTACTAATGTCACCTTTAGGTCGTTTAAACGCTCAGCGTGGTTGTAGTCTCTACAGATTCTATAGTACGGTTCGTCTGTCCCACTAATATTTCCAGCTTGTAGTCTCGCTCTTGATGACTAGCGTAGTTTAAGTTTTGTCTGCTTTCTGTTTGTTTTCAGTAGAACGTCGTCCTCAATTTTCTTCTCTAAATAAATGCTGTCGCGTCTGGAACATTAGGGCCACTGGAAGAATAAGAGATTGTAAATTTAATAGGATAGTGAATCTTCTTGCAGTGATAAATGAATGTGTTGAGTGCACTGATGACATGCCTTCATACAAAAATACTGTCCCGTAAAAATGTTTATGTACTTTGGCGCGAAAGGGGTCCCCTCAAGAGGAACAAAAGGTTGTGAGACTGGCCAATGAAATTCCAAATAAGTACGCATCAGTACTAATTAATTAAGGCGAAAGCGTTACATGCCTAATCAAACGCGAAATTTGACCATCAGGGTTGGCGTCCTGTGTAGTCGGGGATGAATGATGCGAATTGGCAAGTTGGTTCGGTAGCATGTTTGGGTACAGCGCGAGAACGACGAAGACGGGAAGAGAACAGAAGGGACACGGACGAGCGCTGACTCGAAACTGAAAAGATTTATTTGAAGAACACGTGAACGTAAAAGGAAAAAAAAGCTCATCAACATTGCGCGGTAGTGTTAAAAATTAATGGAAAAAATAACATAGCGTGTCACCTAACACACGTGGTGAGAAGAAAGGCGAACTCTTTGTCCGTGAGAAACAGCGATGCCTCACTTACGCATGCGTCACCAATTAGGATAATGTGAAATGCCTCTATCACTTTTATAGTTAACTGAGAACTATGCTTTGACAATATCTCTGAATTGCAAAAAAAAACGGGTGAGTAGCCACACGTTAGGATCTTGAGCGAATTTTTGTGCTGTCTTAAGCGCACATTAACGCATCAGCCACTCTTGTCAACGTATGACCGCCCACCGAATGAGTGACGCATGCGTAAGTGAGGCACCGTTGTCTCTTACGGAAAAAAGTGCTCGCCTATCCCCCCCCAGCACGTGTGCCTTTAGGGGATACGCTATGTTACTTTTTCCATTCAATTTTAACATGTACGCGCAATGTTCATACGTGTTGAATACGTTCATGTGTTGTTCAAATAAATCTTTTCAATTGCGAGTCAGCGCTCGTCCGTGTTTCTTTGGTTCTCTTCCGTCTTCGTCGTTCTCGCGCTCTACCCATACCTGTCACAGAATATCGAGACAGAAAATGCCGGAAAAGCGGCCGAGAATCAAAGCTACGACGTTGTACTTACCCAAACAAAGACAAAAAAATCGCCAGGCCTGCGCGGCACACGCCACACAGTCACAACGAAAATTGAAGGAGAGGAAATCCTAGAGCCAGTTGGAGACTCTCTTACGGCTACTACTGCAAGTACACTTGCAAGGTACCCACTCCGTCATAAATCTTCATAATTTTTAAGTGTATGGAAGCACCCGCTATATTACACTGTAGAGAAGAGTAGTACCCACTACATACTTGTAAGTCATTGGGCACACTTTGTTGGCGCTGTGACTGACGACAATGAAGAATTTGGGCGGAGCTCTATGTAATAGATGGGAAGCTTTAAACCATCCACTTCTTACACAATTCGCATTGCGTGACACCTGCTTGTAATGTCGCTTTTTTACAGAACTTTATTACGTTTCTTAAAGTTATTCTTTGCGCAGAATGACGCCTGTACAAGACCTTTTTGCATAAGATTTTCAAGTGCCGGTGTTATTAGAGGCTGCGGCATTACCTCGCCAGATGTTGAAGTCACTTTAAGTTGGCCTTCTCAGATGTACTATCCGCGTCAAATGAAACCCGAACAGCGGCAAGCATTCGCAGTGCTATAGTGCGCGCCGTCCAGTTATCACTATGGACAGGCGCGCATGTATGTGAAGTGCTGCCGAACCGGATGCGTGCGCCTGTCAGTGGTGATAACTGGACGGCGCGCACTATACCACTGCGAATGCTTGCCGCTGTCCGGGTTTCATTTGACGCGGATAGCACAACATAAATACGCGAACATGCTACGGTGATTGCAATGATTCTCATATCTGGCATTTGCCACGCAGGACATAGAGCAACATATTATCAGTAATAAGTTGTAGGAATTCCCAGGATTTGGGAACATCTGTACGTGACTGTTTCTCTCGGCGGCAGCAACAGCTTCCTGCCATAACTGAATGGGAAATAGGCGAAAAAAATCATATCTTTTGAAATAAACGAGCTATGAAAAACGACTGCTGGATCTATACAGCAGAGACCCACTGAAAAAATTTGGCGAAATTTCAGTATCGCACTCCAAAGCGTATGGCTTCGCAAGACAATTGAACACCCCCCATTGGAAATACATGGGGCCCCATTGTAAAATATTGAACACTCTGGGAGGCCACGCGGTTTGTAGTACGACACTGTAATTTTAACACAGTGTTTAATTACGTCTCTGCAGTGTAAAACCGCGAGTCGTTTTTGATAACTACATTTTTTTCGTCAGGTGTGATTTTTTTCGCCTATTTCCCATTCAGTTACGGCAGGCCGGCGCTGTCGCCGACGAGAGATGGCGCTACGTGCAAATGTCCTCAAATCCTGTTCATGAGTCGTGAAACGAGCGAGGACAGCGGCCTGCGCCAATGAGATCCGGACTAAGGATCCCACTCACCGATCTTCTCGCGAAGAACATCAAATAATTGTTTTATTCTCTCTCTCTCATCCTGTTCATGACGGGTACAAGGAGAATAAAAACTTACAGGGTCCCTTACGAACTCACCTAAGATGCCTGGAAGGCGAAAGCCATATTCTCTTACTTTTCGGTCTTTGTATTGATCCTGCCCCGCCACCTTCAGAAAGCTTTCTCTACCTTACATGGTTCTCTGTTGCCTCCAAGATAGGAGGCACGTCAACTAGTTTTGCACTGTCTCCGTGATCTGCCCACCGTTGACCTAGCTACGATATTTTGCGATTACATCATCATCCGATATCACGTCACGTGACGTTAGATCACGTCATAATTCCGTTGTCAAATTTTGACGATCTGCGACGTCATGTTGACGTGATACGGTGAGGTTATCACGCGATGATGATGTTTTGCTTCCCTCGCGTGAAACGCCGATGGTAGGTGCCGATCGATTTTCCGTGTTTGATGTGGCATCTAGGGCTTTCTCGTTAATATAGAAACTCCAGAAGTAGTTAAGAACCACGCAACGAGCGATGCGATGAATGATGATACGGAAAGCATCAACAGACAGAAAGAAAGCAGCGTGTGTAAGAAAACAAGCATGGTTAGCCGGCATTCTAGAGGAGATTACGAACGAAAGTGGACCGTGAGCTGGGAAACCTAATTCGAAGGACAGATAACCGATGGTGAGTCCGAGCGACGGAACGGATACCAAGAGATGGCAAATGTAACCGGGGACGCCAGAGGGTTTCTTAGAGTGAAGAAATCAAGTAGGTTCGCGATCACGAAATGCAACCAGCTCGCACAAAAGAGGATGAATTGGTCATCACTGGAGACGCCTTCGTCCTGGAAATAACATGAAGTAGACTGAGACTAATGATAGTGAGGATAAGTGTGAGTAAACCGTGCCGCGGAAGCTACTGGGAAAATTTAAACTGACTATCGCATCATTGTACCGCATGGGGCAGTAGCGCACTTTTGACGAGGACAAAGGGGACGAGAAAGACGCGACACTCTGTACTCTCGCAACTGAATTTGTTACCAATTCCGTTCAAAGAACGCGTAAGTTAGTACCAATACATTTTTATCTGGCTGTCACCTTTGACTGTTTTCTTAGTTTTATATTTATTGAAAATGTTAATGTCTTAGCTATACATGACTTGTCATAGTGTTTTATTGTACGGAAAACTGTTCTTCGAGAAGAATGAACACACACACACATGCACACACACAAACACACACACACACACACACACACACACACACACATATACATAGGTGAAGCATTTTTTCTGAAATAAGTTTCGTTGCGAGTGCAGCGACTGTGTCTGTCTTGTCACTTTTCTCAGTCGCGCTACTTCCCTAAACGCTACGTCCCGAAATGTAATGATCAGTCACCAACTAGCGCAGCTTTCAGCCCTATTGAATATCGCATACAGGCGAACCATGGCAAAAGTAGAAAGGCTCTACTTCCGACAGAAACACTCAGGTACCGGTACAAGACACATTATTGACGGCTGACACTGACACAGACGCCTGACATTAACGTATATCACCGTCAATATCGTCATCATCACCCTGACTACACCCACTGCCGGACAAAGGCTTGTTAAGTGTTGTTCAAATCTACATTTTTTTACGATGCCACGCCATATGCGCCCTTCCCGTACCGAAAAGGTCGCGAAACGTCCATACATCACGGGGGCTTTCTCCCTGGCAATACCGGACGTCCCTGTCCAAACCAAAACCCTACAAAACCAGCTGAGATCCGCAGAGAAAAATGTAAAAGGCGAATAAGCTCGGTCCAGCGCTTGCGGCGGCCACGTTATTTCCGCAAAGTTGTGTCTCTCATCCACCGACTTAGCTTTGTTGGTCCCCCTTAGCGTTCTCGAAATCAAGAATTTTACTCATAATGACCCTGAGCAGCGGTTATCTTCGACCCTCGTTTTATGTCCTGCCCATTTTTATTCCTTCGTTGTTTCGACAAAGATCTCCTTAACACTCTTGCGTTCCTTCGCTCATTTTGCTCTATTCTCGTTGCTTAACATTACATGTATCATTTTCCTTTCCATGGTTCGCCGTGTCGTTCTCAACTGCTGTAAACTGCTTTTCGTAAGCCCTTCCACTTATGTCCCGTACGCAAGTATCAGTACAATGCAGCTGTTTTGAACTTTGCTAGAGAGACATATCGGTAAATTGCCATTATTGATCTCAGAGTACTCAAAGTGCGGTTCAGCCCATCACGGGTTGGGGTTTTTTTTTTATTTGAGCATACTGCAGACTCAAACGGCCCTTGCAGAAGTGCTTACAGATGTACATAAAAAAGGGCAATCATGAACAGAAATGAATGGTTCGCACTTTCGTAACAAAGGAACATACATAGCCGTTCGGCGGAACACCGTCTGGTCGCGTAAAGGTTTTTTTAAAAAGCAGGTGAATGACCAATGACAAAACAAAATAGAATGAACGTTTCCGCATTCCTACTGATCCTTTGTTCACAATGGAATCAATCTATAATGAAATGTTCACAATGGAATTGTTTTGACATTGATCAGTGGCCTGCTTTTTATCAAAGAATTCTACAATATTACAATTAACAACACCATTAGGTAAGTTGTTCCAGCGAGAGATTGCTGAGGGAAAGAGTGAGTGGTTGTGTGTTGATGCGGCTTGAAGGTTGTCTAATTTGTTTGCCGTGGTTAGGTTTGATGAGATTAGGAAAGCGTGAAGTAAATAATTTCACTATGAAATTTCGAAATGCCCATAGTACAGAAGATACATGAATTTAACCTTTGACAGTATACTTCACTGTGAAAGTAGTTCTAACTATGTGTTCGCATATAGTTCAGAGACACTGGATTGTGTAGAATAAACAGAGTAAACGTATCTAATCACTAGTTCTTTTAATGTGCTCAATTTTATCAGTTAGCTGTTTTTGGTCTTACAAGCGTTTCATAAGCAATGTAAAAGTATGAAGAGCTGGCGAGTTGGCTTGAGGACATTATTGGAAACATTTCGCCGCGCACACAATAGACGAAAACGAAAAGGCGAGAAGACAAACGGGCGCGAACTCACAACTCAGTTTATTGAAGGAAGTACACGAAATATATAACCCTGGGTAGCTCAAGAGCGCATGCGCCTAAAAAGAATCAAACAAACAAACAAGCAAAACAAAAGAAAACAAAAGAGAAAACACATCATGACAGTAATTTTGCAGAAGTGGTATCTACGACGTGCAGCAGAATGTAAAAGTCAAGTACGACTCAAATAGGTGAACTCCTTATCTGTTAGTACTCTCGATGGGTTGCTTACGCATTTATCAGCACACCTTTTGATATGAAAAGCTTCAACTAATTCCCGAGTTAGCTTGTCTTTGTGATAAAACAAAATGTTAGTGTCACACCACACAGGATGACATTGGCAGTTCCTGCAGTGATCGGCTAGGTGGGAGTGATTGCTATTGTCCAATGATTTCATATGTTCATTAAGGCGAGTGTTGATGCATCGGCCAGTCTGACCTATATATACACGACCGCAGGTTAAGGGCAATAAAAACACTGCCCCTATCCTGCAACCTCACGAACTTTCCGATCTCTTTTGAGAGACAAACACATTTTTTCTTCTTAATTTCTTTGTCAAATTTTTGGTCCACCGCAAGACAGATGCGTTGAATCTTGTTGGGTGCACTGAAAACAACCTCTACACCAAACCGATTGGCTATGTGCTTGAGCTCATGGGGAAAAACGATGAATGTATGGTAAAACAGCAAAGCGTTTGCGTTGTGCGTCTTTCTTTCCAGAAGTGTGCTCTGGTCCAGCCTTTAAAATCTTAATAATCTTTTTAACGGCTCTGCGTACAATATTGTCTGGGTATGCAGCCATTTTTAGACAGTTAATGTGACGTGAAAATGCTAAATTCATGGTATGAATGCATGACTTCGACAAGGCACTCCTCAGACAACACACTGCGATTCCATTTTTTTTACAATTTTGGAATGGCCTGAGCTATAGTTGAGAAGAGATTTAATTGACCCAGGATTATACAACCAGCATGTGTGTCCTGGTTGTAGGTGCAGTGTTAAGTCAAGGAACTGCAACTGATTATTTTGGGCAACCTCATGTGCGAACTAAGACCCATCCCATATTCCCTAAACACCTTCAAAACATTCACAACATTGCAGCCTTGCATGTCTTTCTCAGAGATAATTAAAAAAGTCATCGACAAATCGAAAAGCCTTTTTAGCCAAACCAAGCAATCCTGTATGAATGTTCCTGTCTATTCTGGCCAAGAAAATATCGCTAAGAACAGGGGCTACTTTTGAGCCAATGCAGACCCCTGAATTTTGGACATACATTCCACTTTGCCATCCAACGAATGTAGATTTTAAATAAAAGGTCAAGATTACCAAAAAATTGGCAACAGATACCCCGATATCATTCGTAAATTTGACTTCATCATTGTCATCACAGATGAACGACTTGACACTTTTTATTAGTTCCGCGTGGGGAATAGAATAGTACAGGTCTTGTACGTCGACACTGCAGGCACTGAAACTGCCTGGATTTTCGTTGCTTACATATTTAACGACAACTTCCGAATTAGGTATTACTAGCGGGTCAAAAATATTCAGCATCGAAAGGTGTTTGTGAAGACAACAAGCTACTTGCAGTTGCCACGTGTTTCTTTCAGACACTATCGCTCTGAACTTGATCTGGCTTGTGCGTCTTACAAGAAAAGGATATTCCTAAATGCATGCTTTTTGCTCTTTTGACTGCTGAAGCCAAGCTTTCTAGGTTAAGCGAATTCGGAAAAGCAGCAGCTCGTTGCTTGACCTTTTGCGGTTTTACATCAATTTTCATGAAATTTTTGGTAACGGCTTGCTTCACTTTTTGCACCAAAGACACCATCCGGCATTAACACAAAATAACCCTATTCTGGAGCGCGAAAATAGACACGATACACGAGAAAGACTGAACAGGACGAGCGCTCTTTTTTTTTCAGTCTTTCTCGTGTATCGTGTCTATTTTCGCGCTCCAGAATACCGTCATGGATCAGTACAAACTCGCCCAAATTTCCGTGCTTCTAAACCTCTTTATCCGCCGTGACAACGCGTAGTCCTCTAGAGGAAAGATCAGAGGCAACTAAATCCATTTTCTTGGTAAACCTCCTGACATTCCCAGTCTTAGCTATTGCATCAACGCATTCAGACGCACACCTTGAGTGTTCTTCCTCGGTGACAAGCCTGGAAATGGCTCTCGAGGCGGCTAGCTTTTCCGGTGGGTTCAAGGCTGGTTCCACAGCAAATTTTGGCCCAAGTCGCAGCAGTCCTTCGTCATCTTCCGGCACAAAGTAGTTTCCGAGACGAACTACTCTTCCCTCGGCACTTCGAGTCTTCTTGGCAGTCGGCAGGTGTGGTCGAATGGTGTTCCAGAGAAAACTCTGTAGTCCTGTCCGAGGTTTCGCACCGAGTCTAGAAACAGGCGTCTGCCAGAAGAGTCACCACACCGTTCGTGGCAGGTTACGCGCAAGCAATCTTTGTAAAAGCGTGCTTGCCTCTATGATTGAGCGGCCACAATTCTGCAGATTCTTCTGCATGGCCAACCGAAGGTTTCAAAAAGCCGCACATTGCTCGAACATCTGTTGGGCACGTCGAATGGCGAAAGTGCCAAGAGGCCACTCTTGCCTTGCATACGCACACTGCTATTCTTGAAGCCAGGTCAGCTGGGTTAGCAGCGGGGAGGGTTATAACACATAAAAGAGCCCACGGTACTAGAAATGTAATGTAAAAAGTATGTAGAGCTGGACGAGTTGGTTTGAGAGCATTATTGGAAGCATTTCGGCGCACACACAATAGACGAAAACGAAAGGCGAGAAGACAAACGGGCGCGAACTCACAACTCAGTTTATTGAAGGAAGTACACGAAATATATAACCCAGGGTAGCTCAAGAGCGCATATGCGTAAAAAGAATCAAACAAACAAACAAGCAAAACAAAAGAAAACAAAAGAGAAAACACATCATGACAGTAATTTTGCAGAAGTGGTAACTACGACGCGCAGCAGAATGTAAAAGTCAAGTACGGCTCAAAAAGGTGAACTGTTAGTACTATCGATGGGTTGCTTACGCATTTATCAGCACACCTTCCGATATGAAAAGCTTCAACTAATTCCCGAGTTAGCTTGTCTTTGTGATAAAACAAACCGTCTCGGGAATTAGTTGAAGCTTTTCATATCAGAAGGTGTGCTGACAAATGCGTAAGCAACCCATCGATAGAACTAACAGAAAAGACTTCACCTTTTTGAGTCGTACTTGACTGTTACATTCTGCTGCACGTCGTAGTTACCACTTCTGCAAAATTACTGTCATGATGTGTTTTCTCTTTTGTTTTCTTTTGGTTTGCTTGTTTGTTTGTTTGATTCTTTTTAGGCGCTTGTGCTCTTGAACTACCCTGGGTTATATATTTCGTCTACTTCCTTCAATAAACTGAGTTGTGAGTTCGCGCCCGTTTGTCTTCTCACCTTTCGTTTTCGTCTATTGTGTGCGCGCCAAAATGTTTCCAATAACATTTCATAAGCATTGAATTTCACATGTGGTGGAGTGTTGCATCGCTTTATTCGCAAAAAAAAAATTTGGCAGCTTCGCAATAAAGGTGCCAAGCATGAAGGAAGTACGGAGTTTGGCGACCTTCTTTGTGTCTCTCTAGTTTTCCTTTGCTTTATTTTTTTTCGTTCTTTCTTTTTCTACCTTTCTATTCTTTTCTGTCTTTTTTTGCTCTCCCTATGTCTATTTATTTCTCGCTCCCTCCTTATCAATGCATTTCTCTTCCTTGCACTTTCTATTTCTTTCCTTCCTGTTTCTCTTTCTATTTTTTGTTTGCTTCCTCTTTCTTTCTTTGTTTTTCTCTCTCTCTCTTTCATTCTTGCTTTCAGTTTCAACTTTCGTTTTTCTCTAATTCTTTCTTGCTGACTCTACCAATGCTATGCTTTCGCGTCCGCTTTTTCATCCTTCTCACATTTCTCCTCCTCACCCTCACTTCCCTTTCTCGTATGCTTCTTTCTTTCTGACGAACCCTTTCTTAATTTTCTTTCTGTCTATCGCTTTCTGGTTTGCTTCCTCTTTATTTCTACCTTCTTCGCCACCTCTGTTTCTCTCTCTTTGATTGTTTTTCTGTTTCTGTACTTCTTTCTTTACTTCCTTTCTTTCCATTTCTCTCTCTCATCCTTCCTATACTAAACTTTACTGTCTTCCCTGCGCGTTTCCCTCCTCTTTACCCTCACATCTCCCCTCCTCACGTGCACTTGCCTTTCCAACCAGCTTGCTCTACTATACTATACAAGGCTATGCTATGCTTTGCTTCCATGTGTGGATAGCCCCGTGGTTAGAGCGCTCACCTTTGGATTGTAGGAAAACGGGTTCGAATTCCGCCTCACCGAAAAATTTTTTTTAGCCAAGAATTTTCGTGATAATGAGAATAGTAAGATAATGTGGGGTTTTATGTCCCAAAACAACGTCATGATTATGAGAGACGCCCCAGTGGATAACTCCGGAATTGTCGACCATCTGGTGTTCTTGAACGTGTACTGACATCGCACAGTACAAGGGCCCCTACCACTTCGCCTCTATCGAAGTGTGACCGCCGCGGCCGGGATCGAACACGTGACCTTCGGGTCAGGAGCCCAACACTAAACCACTGCTCCACCGCGGCGGACCAAGAATAATTTTGTGCGAGTTTCTCTTTCTTTCTGCATTTGTTTCTTTCTCTTGCTCTGCCTCTCTTGCTCTCTTTTTTTCCTCTCTCTCTGTATACGGTCTCTCGCCCATCAGGTTATTGTACCGCGCGTCGGAGAAATCGACGCTTGTGTTCTGGGAGCGTGACACAAGATGAAGGCGGCCATGTATAAGAGGACGAAGAGAGCGCGTGCCAATTCATGATGATGACCCTTTCTGTTTCCGACAAACAAATGGCATCCAGCGTCAACAGCTAAGCGGCTAAAAAGGTAGTTTGCGTTCGGCGCTGTGACAAATGAAGATGTGAGGTTCCCAGTTGAGATTTGACGTGAGAATTAGTCCCAATTATTTTACCAGACGACATTTCTCGAGTGTGGCGTTAAAAGAATATAAAAGCAATTAAGTGGGCTTTTCTTGTTCGTTAATCTTACAAATTTGTTTTTTGGCACAATGTCTCATGCCCCTTGTACCACAACCTGCGCAGATATATTGTAGCGAATTATTCCATCGGTTTTCATCACATAGATTGCGGGCTACTGTGTATACTACACAGTAATCGCGAAAAAGCGCCTTTGGACCGTTCCATGAACATCGATGTACATGATAAATAAAATGGAAGCAAGAACAGACCCTTGTGGAACCCCTGAGTGAAACCGCATGTTACTTCGAAACATTTTTTTCCCTTTGGTAAGGGGTTTCCGTTCAGTTTGTCCAAAGCGGGAGATCCATAAAATTGTTTTTACTCTCAGGAACAGATGCTAATAATATTGTAATTCCATCTTGATGCGGAAAGATATCGAATGCTCTGAAAATTAATCTAAATTATTGCATTTGTTTGGTCTCCACCATTATTTGGATTAGGAATTTCATCTGCTAATTCACCCAGTTGTGCTACGAAAGACGCGATCTGAGTTCGTGTTGTTTGCTCTAAAATAGCTCGCTGTTTTCTCAGTGGAGTGGTGTGGCTTTAAAGATTGTGCGTTCCATTAATTTCCTACAAGTTCTCGTTAATGACGCTGCATGATAATTATTTATTACTAATTTGGAACGTGATACGAGGGTGGCAATTATGTTTGCGTAGCGCGAATCGCCTGGTAGCAATTGTTGTTTCAACAGAGGTGATAAGTAGAGACCAGATTTTAGGCAAATGCCTATTTTGTTCATTGTGTTCCTTTCGTGCCACTTTGATATATGAGCACGAATTAGGGGTTAAAAAGGGCTTTTATAGTGTTTTTATAGTGCCTATGAATGCCTATTTTTGGGGTTTGTGCCTAAATGTCTATAAGTGCCCATAAATGCCTATTTTCAAAAACGGGACCCATATCAGCACTATTTAAACTCAAATTTTGCTTTCGAGTACACTTTGAAACCGTAATTCATGTTACCGGGCAAAATTGACGTTTCGGAGCTCTATGGGGTGCCACAACCTAGTTCCGTAGTTCAACAAACTTCCGGTAAGCAACCGCTAGCAGCAGTGAAATGGGACGCGCGGGCCACTTTATCACATCACTGACATGACGTGAGCGGTTGGATCAGTGGGAGGAGGAGGAGAGGAAAAGGCGCTATTTCTGCAACCCTAAATGGGAGCACGTCCCAGCGTATACAGTGCAATGGGGAGAGGAAAATAAAGGTGGCAAGAGGAGAGGAGAAAAGACGAGAGTGGTGTCCGTGGCCGAGGACGTGGTGGCGTTTAGTGTGACATTTCATCTCTTTCCGGGGCGAGTAGCGTTGCAAATCTTGGCAGACGTGGTCGTTAGCGCCCAGTGCATGCATTACACTTGCTAGCTCGAAATGCTCAAACCTGGTAAGGGGACCTTTAAGGTGTTCACAGACAGATGATAAATTGACCCTGCGCGATTAGACCCGACCAATACGAGGCTAAAAGACCCTTCTGGTCTTTTAGCGGTCTGGCTATTGACTCCTGGGCAGCCCTTCGCAGCCATGCCGAAAAGAAAGAGACCCGGGAGCGTGTTTATTCGACGGCGGATCCCTTAAAGGGACACTAAAGGGCAAAACGATTTCTCGCGTATTAGTTAAGTACAAATTCACAATCTCTAAAACACCACCCTTACCGCGACACGACGCTTGGTAATCGAGAAAACACATGAAAAGAAAATGCGGGTGGAGACGCCACCTGGAGATTTCCGCACCAAACACCGTGACGTCATAGATTCTGAAGGCTTCTACTGAGTCCTACGTAGCTTCTAATCGACAAAAATGAGATGAATTGTCCTTTGTGGGTGCCATAGACCTAGCGTACAAAGTTTCAGAAAATTTCATCGAGCCAATGTCGCGAAAATCCGAAAAATGCATTTGGAATTTCTGACATCACGCGCGCAGATAACGGCGCCAAATTTAAAAACAAAACTTCAACCTCGATTTTCTCCGCTAATAATGAACTTATGATAGTCAAACATATGGCATTAGAGTTCTCAGAGTGCAGTTTGTCAATCTACACGAAGTCATTGTTTCGCTTTAGTGTCCCTTTAACTCACCAATGCTGGACAATAAAAGAAGAGACCGTGTTCTGGAAACCGTGCGGGAAAACGGACAATAGCATGGCTAGTTAAACAATTGACGCCTTTGTGCCGTCATAAACTATAACATTTGTTTGCTTTCCTGTCGTGGACATAGGTCGCACACGTCTTTCTTCGAAAATCTGAGTTTTTGTAAATATTTATTGTGCCTATATGTACGATTTTGGGCGCCTATAACTGTGTTTTGCCTGCCTGTTTTCGGCGCCTAAAACGAGATTTTTTAGTGCCTAAAAATCCGGCCTCTAGTGATAAGTATGTAGCTTTAAAAAATGAATTCGTAATACTATCGGGGTCAGGGTATTTCATTAGATACAGTTTTTATAGCAGAGGAAAGATACATAGTCCCCTCATTGTCAGTTTTTCCATGGATAATCTCAACTCCCACGATTCTAGCTGGGCGTTGGAGGCGGATTTCTAGAAGACAGTTCGAAAAGACAAGATTGGGTTCTTCATAATTCCTTCCGGTTCGTGAATAATGCTATCTGGAACTTTTATTTGTGAGATGCTTTCGCGTTTATCAGCCAAGTGTCGCCAGATTTTGCGGGCTGTGTCCTATGAACAAAGGTTAAGTGACATTGCGGAAGCGCGACCTACGGCCTGCGATCTTCTGCTGCAAAGTTAAAATGGGGTTATAGATTTGTCAGCGTTGCAACCTTTTTACCGTGGACATTTCATTTTTATTTCCACGTGTATTATTTCTCCAGTTATCCAATAGTGTTGTCGGTTGACACGTTTTTCTTGCGGAATCAACTTGGTTTCGCGGGAGGACCATAGGTCGTTCACGTTTTTCATTTCGTTGAAAGCAGCCAAGTCTGACTCCAGAACGCAGAGTACGGCAGGTTCGTCTGCGCGCTCATAATTTTTTACATACCTTGGCGATAGCTTCTTGTGTTGTCGAGTTCTTGATAAGGGACAGGATAAGATATGAATTTATTATCTCAAATGCCGTTTTCTGGAGACACACAGTGCATCCGGTGAGCGTACTGCTTACAAATATCAAGTCAATGTGCGATGATGAAGATGAGTTTGTTCGGGTATCTCCAGTAACCAATTGATCTAAAGAAAAACTAACCGTGGTGTACAATAGTTATTTCTGACTTCTAGATTCCCGTCCGCCATGCCAAAGAAGATTCTAGTTGATTCCAGGCAAACTGCAATCTCTCTCGATGACACTTTTTCAACTTGAGTTGTGAAGGGTTCGGGCCGTCAGCCCCGATGAATGGAAACAGCAGAGGAAAGTGTCAAAGATTTATTAGTGGAGGAACATTAAAACAACTCACTCGAATTACATGAAACGAACGGCCGACATTGCCCACTAACCTACGCCCCGGCGGGGCACACACCACAGGCACACACACCGGCCCGTCACCAACTCCCCGGCTGGCGCCCAGGCCGCTCCGCGCGAACGGTCGGATTGTGCCACGCGCATCACTGATGCGCAGCACGTGTTCCACTGGAAACAGACGCATGGGCGTGAATCCCGCAGTTGGTATTCTTTGAAAAATAGTCATGCAACTTTTCAAGATATTCCCGCAAAGCATTCGGGGGTCTGTACACGTCCCCAATGCTATGCAGTGTTCGCACTGTGGGATTTGTAGTCACTATCAGCCCTTAAGAGAATGCTTAGATAGATAGATAGATAGATAGATAGATAGATAGATAGATAGATAGATAGATAGATAGATAGATAGATAGATAGATAGATAGATAGATAGATAGATAGATAGATAGATAGATAGATAGATAGATAGATAGATAGATAGATAGATAGATAGATAGATAGATAGATAGATAGATAGATAGATAGATAGATTTCTGTCTGTGACAGCACATTTTGTACTTCGTCTTGTACATTACCTTAATTTTGCAGATTTTCAGATGACCCTGAAACCAGAGCTGATGCTGCTTTCCTCCGAAGAAAAGAGACGATTGAAAGAGGACGTAGCATGGGCCCTAAGAAAGCTTGACGCCGACAAAGCCTTATACAAAGAAAACTGCATATGTGTTGTTCATGCAAGGAAGTGCTTCGCGTAAACCGGTTATTATGTTCTACTGCTGACGTCTGAACAGTGTTGCACGCATTGTTACTCACGTATCTTAAGAAATCATTAGTGTTGGGCACGATCACAAAAGAATTAAAGGTGTTAGCAATACTGCTTGAATCTCATTGGTTGAACACAATGAATCTGAAAATTACCGGTGTATGCAAGTAAGGCGACATGTAGCAATATGTACTTATAGGTAGCCATTATCTTAAAATCGTGATGCTTTTTTCCATCAAAATGTACCTGATATTACGGAAACAGAACCTCTTGAATATGTTTATTTGAGGGCTATTAAAGTAGGTGTACTCGAAGTGATTGATTGCCCTGCATAGCCAGCGCTACATAGCATGTTTGTTACTTTGTTGATAGGTGGCAGCACACTGCAAGCAAAGTGTTATCACAGCCCAGAACGCGGTGAACGTGAGGCAGCTCTCGGGGGAGAAGTTTCTTTAGTATGGTTTTGACAGTGATGTTCAAAGAGACCACGCACCTTAACGACGAGGATTTTGCACGGGACATTGAAGGCTGTGAATGCATCGATAGCGATAACGTCGATGAAGATGCTGCAGTAGTCATTCTCTTCAGCCTGCCTTGCTGGTAAACCATTCGTACGGTGAGCTTTTCACCATCGTAAGTCACTTTGGCTGTATACTCGATGTACAATAGTGTTGAGATCAAAACAACAGTACAATTTTTGTGATGCGATGCACGTATCGCAACTTCTGTGGCCGCATGCTGCCAGCAAGCTCGACGAGCAGTCGCGTCCACAAGCCGCGCCGCTGAGTTGCCAAATCAACTTGACCATTGCCATCCGAACGGCGTCGTTGTTCAGAAATTCGAAGTTGCGAAAATCTTGCGTGCGCATTCATTTCTAGGTGCTCATAAAACCTGTAACATCCGAGAGAAGTGAACTGTGCACAACACGATCCTTACCACACAAGTAATGATGACGGAGCAACATGTTTAGAAACCATCGTCACGCTAAGCATGCGGTACTTATGCAGCAACGATGGCGTTACTCGCTAGCGGTCCTATTACTACACACTAAACAAATTCTGACCCATAAGGGTGCCAAAAAGGGTGCGACACATTACTGCACACCCTTCGAGCACCCCATTTAGGTCGCAGCACCCTACAAGCGGAACGCAAAGGGTGCATACATCAGAAGGGTGTAAACTAGGGCGCAAGAAGGGTGCTACAACTAATGGGTGCTGAAGAGCACTCATGAGGGTGTACAGTCGCCGACAAAAGTTTGTGAGTAACGTGGTCAACGAACATAGCCAACAGCTTTTAAAAGTTGCCTGGTTGGCCACCACGGTCTCATTAGAAGCCCTACCAAAGTAGCGGATATCTGAGTTGCGGCAGCACCCGGCCGAACCGAAGTTCTTCATTGGTTCTGGCACTCGTGCGGTCTCGGCCTCTTCGGCTCACGGCCGGTGCTGACCAGGCGTTGCGCTACAAGCTGACTAGCCATTGGCTGTACACGTACCTTGTGGAGTTACAACAGGATTTTGACTTTTACCTGTAGAGCTATCGGTCTCGTTTGCGCCGTGTTCTACTCATGTAATCCAGCTGCCGCGATGCCAAGAGCCACTGACATCGCTCACGAAAGAACACCGCCTGGTGCGAGGCCATCTTGTCTTGTTTATCTCGCACGACCCACGTTGTAACGTACGCATACACAAGACGGCCGTTAGCGCATCAGAAGCATTGTCATTGAAGGGCTTGCAGTTGAATGAATCCATGGCTCATTGTCATACATGTGGTAAACGCGTAAATGGAATGTTAACAGCTGTTAACGCCAAACCACTCAACGAAGTCGACGCGACGAAGGCGACAGAATCTGGTCTGCATGCTGCGCCCTCCCAGAGTACCAATAAAAACTGAAGGAATCAGAGAGCGAATTCTTATCTGTGGCCACTGTCGAGAGATGGCGCAACCTTAAATGTCGTCGGAATGGTATGCATAGTTGGTGGTCGTTCTCACAGGAACGTAATAAACCCTGTAATTATCACGTTCATTATTATGTAGCTTTTGAATAACTGCTGAGCTTGGCTAAGGGATAGCTACAGTATAATTATGTCTGCGTATCTTGTGATGCAGCCATGAAATGTAAAAAAATTTACCAAAAATTACGTGGCACTTGTACCACCACGCTCGGTCGTAATTCAGTGACTATATAAGCGTCCTGCACTTCGTATTGGGATACGCGTAAACACATCTGTGCGTACGCGGCGGTTGTGGTTTGTTCATAGTATGGGCTATATTGCATGCAAATGAATGAATTGTGCATTGAATTCATTGAGTGTGTGTGCACTATGTGTCTCGCAGACCAGCAAAATGTGTACTTACTAATAAATGTGTATGTAAATGCGCTGCATCAGCCTTCCGGTGTTCTTGCGCAATCCATAAATGGGCCCGACTCTTAACTATCCGCCAAGACGCCATTCTGTAGTATCAACGTGCGTCGCTTAAGACATAAACGTGTACTCGCTAAATCGTTGCACTCGCTAAGCCTAATTTTATTGCTCACTACGCTAGCCTGGTGTCATCCATTTTCATTTTGACGGGGGAGGAGCGTTTCTCTGTGTCAAAAGGGACAAACGTTACCCCATTTAAAGAGACGAACATTGGGGACATCGCCGTTTCTTCCCTAGATGGAGCGTGGGTCACTCCATTTCTTGTTAAGAGTGTATGTGGCTTGTCACACGGCATTGTCTACAGAGTATAGGGTATTCTACATTTGTGGCCATCTCTAGCATCCATCCTAGGTTTTTGCTCCACTGGTACATCGATGTGG
>JALIZH010017663.1:0-57432 GCA_030522465.1 Rhipicephalus appendiculatus
TGATGCTCGGGCTGCCATTCCAAAATGTTATAACTTTGGTCCACACTGAGGTAATACCGAAGCACGGAGAAAGGAACATTGCGCGATCTGTGGCGAAGCGCTCGATGATACCCGGTAGTCGGTACTCCCGCCTTTATTGCTCTGTTTCTGCTACAAGCACGCTTATATCCCTGTTACGTCCCACGGTATGTACAGTGAACCAAAAAAGTTTACGGACCACGCGAGCGCGTGGCCTAAAAGCCTCTTCGCGACACTTCCGCTACGTCAGCGGCGATCAACAGCACTGCAGCGCCAAAGACGCATCCCTCCCTTAATCTATGGCCTGTCTGTTTTATGACTGGGTACAAATCATTTTCACCTTTCACTTTCTAACGCGGCGCGCTTTTTGGCAACTGCGTCTTCGTGCTTCTGTCTCGAGGGCATTCTATGAGCATAACTGTTATCAGCCGCTATCTTTATTACAAAATGATACCTAGCCAACGGAACGCCGTTCGAGGCCCGCCGTGGTAGCTTTGATCCTGCTATCAAAATAGAAGTGTGACGGTCATACGGCAGATAAGCGCTTCGCGCGAAAACTGCGAACTGACTATGCGCTACGCGGCAGTAGAAAATTGTAAGGCCAGTGAATAACAAGAAGACCCGTTTCCGGCCTAGAACTGTGGTCGACGGTAGATGGCGCACCGCTAGGTGGCGTGGAGAGGCAGTTTGGCACGCGCTCGCGTGGTCTGCAAACTTTTTCGGTTGACTGTACGTGAAAGCGAACTTGCGGAATGTTCCATATCCTGTTTGGCGGCTGAACCTTTCTGAACCAGCGTTGAGCGCTACGGAATTGGCTTACCTGAGAACAAAGACGTTTGGAATATTAAATTCCGCAGCCTAGCCTTCCCCTGGCCTTTGCGAAAGCCAAAGCTAGAGAAGCCCTTGAGGATCAATGCCAAAATAAGGTTGTGCGCTATTGTAACGAACGCTCGGAATATAGGTTTTCGTGGACCCGTTTTCAAATACCTCGTTTTCGTGAAATGTTAAGTTAAATGCTTTAAGGTATGTGCCACCTTTGTGGAAATCTTTTGAGATTTTCATCCTGAACTGATTGCATTGTGTCTGCCTTAATAAGGGCTGTTTAAAAAGACACTTTAAGTATGTTAGGCAAAAAAGTGCAACTTATCATAATTTAATTACTGAAACTACCCAAAATATGCCCATCACGCGAACAGTTATAAGTACCGATCATGTGACACAAAACAAAAAAATGGCCTGGCAGCAATGTAGCTGCCTATGCAGGCTGTGCAATGAACTAGAATCTTTGCGCTGTCTTCAATATTAAGCATTCTATAGCCTAAAAATCCTGAAACTCTGCAATTTCGCGGGTTTTCATTTCAGTCGAAAGCTTATATAACATAAAAAGTTGTTCGTTATTTTCCATTATTCTAGTTCATTGCATAGAATAATGTTCCAGAAAGAGTACGGGCAGTTTCATCGAAAACCTTTGGTTTATTCAAAAGTTATGACCTTTTGCGTGACAAAAAAAAACAACTGAAAATGAAGTTTTGAGAAAAACGAGAAATAAGTTTTCTGAACGTATTATTACATCACTCGAAGGTCGTCGGACACTAAAAGCAGCCAGGCTCATAGCTGGGACATTCCTTACCTGCCACGAGATCACTGTGAGAGTGTTTAGCTACTTTTAGCTTTTATCAGTCTTGCTTTTTGGCAGCCATTGACTTGCGACTGGCCTTCTTCAAGCGAGTTCTGACCCTACTGAGGCAAGCTACTGTGGTGTAGTAGCCAGGATTGACACCAGCCTGCCTCAAGATATCCAGCGTGCCACTAATTTCCATTGTTCAACTGACATGTACAATTTTTTCTCCAAACAAAACAGTGCGCGGGCCTACATAGACATCTTTAGGGACACATGGCGAGAGCACCTTATTGGAGCATTCAGTCGCGTTTTGGGTTTTTCCGCACATTTGTCAAAACATATTGTCTTAGAATATCATCTGTATACAGAGGCCTCACTTTATTCAGGATCATTTTGTAAAAACCTCCCCTGTGCTTGTGTCGACCTGTGCCCAAGGCGATACTAAGTTGATACGCCCACCAACTTTTCACACTTTGCATTTCGGGCTTTGGGTTATTCGGAACTTAGCCATATTTTGTTATAGTCTGTAAGACAACAATCTTGGACACTGAATTGACGAAAAAATAGCCTTCACCATAGCAGTACAACACGTCGGTGCAGTGTAAGCCCGATGTGCCTTCGTGTTCCCCCCACGTGGCAATTAGCGCAATTTGAACTAGAATGGTCGAAATTGCCATTGTTCAATCTTATTAAGCTTAAACATACTTGAGCAAAAACTAATTTAAATGTATCCTGCGTATTTGATCACGGAGGTAGGCTTGTTTTATTGACTGACATGTTAATTTTGTTTTCACAAAATACCATTTTCGCTTTCAGGGAGGTCTACCAGTAGTTGCACAAACCTACATGACTTTTGAATAGAACCAGATAGACATATCATTATTGCAGCAGCCCAATTCTCTGTAGATTATTAAAATATCGAAAAGTGAAGCTCGCTTTTTTTTTTGAAAAACGTCGTTTTCCAGGGTGGCAACATATCTTAAACTGAATGCGATCTGTGCGCCTGTCACACTTTTATACTATGGGCGAAGTGAAATCTGATTATTCGTACCTTACTTCACAGCGCAAGTTTAAAGATATAATAATACCGAGGCTTTTCGTCCCCAAACCACGACATGTTTATGAGGCGCGCTGTGGTGGAGGAGATTCGGAAATTTCGATCACCTGGACCCATATAACGGGCACTGACATAGCATCTTCCTCATTCGCATATATCGTAAGCGTAATGAGTTGATCGCCGTCGTCGTAGCGCTAGCTCGGATGGATTGAAGTGTTTCATCATGACTGGTGGAGGTGCTGGATATGTGCAACACAAGAGGCCCGTGCCACATTGGGGCATACAATATTAAAATATAAAGGTGGAAAGAAAAGCAGTATGCATATTCTCCGTTGTTCTACCACGTTTCCAATGTTCCTACTTTTTTTTTAACTTTCTCGGTGCTAAACAGCCGTTTCGCGGTTTTTGTTCTTGTGCACACATGAAGCAGGAAAAAAAATTACTCTGTAATGAGTTATCTCTATATTTATGTGCTTGCCAGTTCAATGATTTTCGTGATGTGCTAAAAACACCAGAACCCGCGGCGAGAATTGGGAGAAGTGCTCCTCAGAAAGGGCGAAGTATTCTGCGGCAGCGGCCCCATATGTGCAAAAAAGTAAACCGCAAGCTGAAAACAGAATCAATGGCGCTTACAAAACACAATAAGATGCGATTTGTTGTATGTGTCCGCGCATTAAAGTAACTTTGTTTGTATATATATATATATATATATATATATATACAGGGTGTTTTTTTTTACCAATACAGATTTTTTATAAAAAACCGGCAGATCCCACGCACTGTGGGAATCGATGTAATGCGAAGCAGCCAGCAAGGAGCAAATCATGCTGTACATAATATGCTTTTCATGATTTACATGTTAAGACCTGTCATTTATGTTCGTCATACAGTCACGTCGCGCCAAAAATTCGAAGGACACTTTGTACATTCCAAAGGTGTGTTCGGCGAAAGCTTGTGACCATTCGACTGACTATGTCATGTCTTTTTGTTTTATACTCTCAGTGGTATGGCACACCAACAGGAATGTATGCGTGTTCTTTTTTTTTAATTTTTTACCGCGAATCGCAGCGAGACGCGAGACTAATCTGCCTCCGTTACGCATGCGTTTGTATTCTCGTGCATTGTGCATCGTGCAGATGCCATCCGCGTTCCATCGCTTAAATTGACGGACACTTTGTAAATTCCCTATAGTGTTCCGCGAACCCCTGTGCCCATTGAGACGGGGTCGGTCAGAATGGAACGCGACGCGCGCGTCTCCCTCCTTGAATGGTTCGACACGCTGGCCACAACAACGCTACGCAAGCAAAGCGCGAGTCCGACGCGACCGGCTTCTGTTTGCGCGCCCCGGCGGTCACCTGGCACCGTGCCAGGGTACGGACGGAGAGAAGGACGGACGAACGTGAGCATGAGACATTGAAAGGCTTTCGCCTTAAAATACCTGTTTTGGTGTATATCAAGCTGGCGAACTGGACGCAAGCGCACCATGAGCGTAGCATGTAAATGACATTGTAGATGACATCCATGCCAAGATTTTCATGTTACCACCTGCCACTTATGTTCGCTATGCAGTCACGTCCCGCAGTACCAAATTTGGTGTATATCAAGCTGGCGAAACGGTCGTGAGCGCACCATGAGCGTGGCATGCAAGTCCTGTTGCACATGACATGTCATGATTTCCATATTAGCGCTTGTCATTTATGTTCGTCATACAGTCACGTTCACGCAATACCAAATTTGGTGTATATCAAGCTAACGAAACGGCCATGAGAGTGCCATGAGCGTGGCATTCAAGTCATGTTGTACATGACATACAGGTCATGATTTCTTATTACAACCTGTCATTTATGTTGGTCATGCAAAAATGTATCATCGTGCCAAATTTTGCATATATCAAGTTATGAAAATGGCCTCAGGAGCAGTACGGCCATGACGTGTAAATCATACGTTTCATCACAAGTTATTCATGATTTTCATGATATGACCAGTCATTCATGTTCGTCATTGAGTCATGTTACGCCATACCAATTTTGGTATAAATCCCATGAACAATACGGCAAGGAGAGCACCAAGTCATAAGCGGCTAGATAGATACGCTCAAAGTCGCCGAAGTTCGCGAAGAAATGCTTCGCATTTAAAACCCTACTACAGTAAGGTTCCTGTCGTTTTCGCACACAAACTCCATATCGAGGCGGAAATACTTTGCGACAGTTAACATGAAACTGTTGTGACCAATTTACAAAAACTTGTTAATTAACTTTTTCGTTATTGACTTGAGGGCAACTGTTTATATTACGAAGTTGTAGTGCTTGCCAATTTATGGCATACCTATTTTTTAGAAATCGTACAAGTTGCACGTAGTTCGAGATATTCATCACTGAACTTGACGGGCGAAATAGAAAGTGATCGTGCACGGTGCGCGCCAAGAGCGGCGGAACACAGGCATGACACGTGACAGGGAACTGACGAAATTTGAATGAAGGTGCGCCAAAGCGGTATCCGGTCAGAAAAATTGGCGAGCATTCTGAAATACTCTAGCAGACAGCTTCATGTTAGCGTGCGATTGGGTGATGCATATCTGTTCCTTTCTTAGACGGTATAAAGAGGCGCGAAAAAGTGTTTTGGATGTCTGCAAGAAGAAGCACCGCAGTGGCCAGCCCCAGTGTTTTATGCTTCCCAGACAAAGAAAAGGTTGCATTCCAGTTTTCCTGTGCAGTTCGACAGAAAGAGATAAGCGTGAAACACTGCGCGCAAAAGTAAGGCCGTGTGCCAGCACAAGTGAGATGGCTTGAAGCTTTTCATGAAAACATCCGGCCGCGGCGCGCCGTCGTTCAAATTTTGTCACTCCCATGTGACGGGTAGTTCCGGTCTGACGTAGTAGAACGGTCGCGCTTGAGTACTTTGTAGGGTCCAAAGTACTTCATCAGGAGTTTCTCGCTGAGACCTCTCCGTCTAATGGGCGCCCAAACCCAAACTTGGTTACCAGGTTCATAGGTAACTTTTCGATGGTGTACATTGTACCATCGTGCATCTGCGCACTGCTGCGTTCTGATGTGCACACGGGCCAGTTGACGCGCTTCCTCTGCCCGCTGAATGGACTCATCGACGTCAGTCGGTAATTGGTCTAGTTGGTCGATGCCATCATAAGGAATCATGGCGTCTAGCATGGTTTGGACATCTCGACCATAAACCAGCCGAAACGGTGTGAAGCGGGCAGTTTCCCTGCGTTTTGAGTGACATATACAAGGCGCGTTTGTGGAACCTCGGGCATGTGCGTTGCTCACGTCCACACGCTTGCACAGGCCTCCAAGCTTGTTGGGGGTGGTGAACACCACACTGACACCTGCGCGTCCTGCTGCCTTCTTAATACTATGAGACCAAGTTTTTGTCCTGTCGGTGTACTTCGGAGGCATATCACTGGTTTTCTTGAGCTTGCGCAGCGAGGTCTCAGCAAAGTCGCATAGAAGAAACTCCGGAAAGCCAGCTGCTTTTAGTTGGTTGATTTGAGAGGCAAAACTTTGGGGAATCTGGTGAGGAATGACCTCATGAGTGCGTTCTTCGTGGTGGCAAGAGTGATGGCAAATTTAACTAGCTTCGAGTGGTTGGAGGCGTAGGGAAGTAGGCGTTTCCTCGAACGGGGGGGTGTACATCCAACAGGCATGCGCTGGGGTAAAGTGAAGCTCGAGGTAGAGGAAGCGGATGCGACCATCTTAAGGAAGTTCCTTTGCAAGCGTTAGTCTTGGGAACGCCTTGCAGAATCTCGAGAACAAATGCTCTATTTCGTTTGTGGCGTTCTCGGTGGTCCTCTTGAAAAGGACAAGAAAATCGTCGATGTAGCGGGAAAATCTTGACGAGATTGGGCAACTGGCGGGTCATGTCATCGTCACGGTCCATCACAAACGAGTATGCGCAACAAAAATTGGGTAAATCTCACCACTCACCACCAGTCCACTAAAAAAACAAACAAACAAGGCAACAGTTAGCCCAACAAATAGCCGACGACGTATCAGAATTTAATAGCCCTAATTACCAGACACTTGTTAAATTCGGTTTTAAAATTGGTTTCAAATGCCAAGTTTTCTCCTGTAAAGCATACTTTGTAGCATGTTGCAGTGTGAAACACGTAGACAACATAAGGAAAATTTCGCTGCTAACGGGCCTATGGAGAAGACGAACAAGAAGAAGTAGGAGAAGAAGAAGAACAAGAACCTTACGGTGAGCCGCATTCCGACGATGTTTCCGACGACGTTAGTGAAGCTGAAACACGCCCTTCCCTTCATGCGCGGTTGCAGGCTTGGCATCGAAATCATTTGCGAGAAGTGTAACGACATCATTACTCTGGACCATATGCTTTGGCAGTGTGGCTTTCACAGACTGTGACAAGGAAAGACACTGGTGGCAAAGAGTCCTTCACAGTGGTGCTCTTTCGGATCAAGCACACATCGTGAAGAAGGCTTACGATACGGCGGTAAGGTTAAACCTTACTGTACCAACATGCGGGCTGAAGCTTTATTATTTTCCAATCTCACAATAAAAAATGCACCAACGTGGGAGCCGACTGCGCCAATGTAGGGCTTGGTTTTCACGACCTGATTAATGTTTAACATACCATACCACACCACTAATGCCTCATCAAAGAAATCTCTCTTAAAGCAATGCGGCCAATTACCTCGGTCAGGCCCTTCTTCTTCTTCTTCTTTTTCTCCAGTCTCTCATTCCCCATTAGCAGCGATTTTGCTGTGGGAAACACCAGCACACACTGCATGCATCGCCCGTCCCCGGGTTTTACGTATGTGGAGCTGAAACACCGTTCCCTACATGATTCGCACCTCCAGAGTTTTTCTTCGTCATCCGCTAGTGTGTATGTGTATTATCCGCGACAGAAATACGTCAGTGAAGTCTTGGTGCACCCCTACATAAAACACCATCATTTTAAAAGACTGGACGTGAAAACACACACACAAGAGTGGTCAGGACACCAAAACAGCCGGTGTTTGTGGTGATGACTTCTCTCTTGTGCGCGTTTTTGCACACACCCTTTTTAACAGTCGTTTTAACCTTAATGTAACCATTCGATCACATGTGCAGCTACGGTCGCAGGCGCGCATATTCTACCACTTCAACGTCGCAGTCCCAGATTCGCCGCCCTCCCCAACTGCTGCACAGGGCGGGACAAAGACCTTCAACTTGCAGAGCTTTCGTTTTATCCCGCAGCGTTCCGTGCGCGGGGTATATATAGATCCCATCGTACTGGTGCGGTGATACGGAACAGGAAGGTGGCGCCAAACTCTCGTTTGAAGCGTATTAATCATGACTATCGCAATAACACTGATGAAGATGCGAATTAACGTGAAAAACATTTTCAGTGGTCAAAAGTATGGCTTAGTTTTCAAATGTCCCGAGGTTATCAACTCCACACACATAGACGTGTATAAAAGACGTGCTTACATCAATATAAACATAAGGCCTTCATGCGACGTTGCGCAAGTGCACTACAGAATCGCTAAATGCTACAGAGGAGCTGAAGTGCACTCTTGACAAAATTGGCTGCGTCAACAATCGTTATAATTGGGCTTCCATTTTCAACCACAGCGATTTTTCACGCAGGCACGATCAAACCCATACAACACGGAGAAGCCTAGGCGAAGTTTTGTTTGCGCGGACGACGCGGCTTGGCAAAACACGGGGAGATATGCGTTCAGTAGCGTGCGCTACTTTCGAACGCATAAATCACACCGGGCGCTCGGTAATGGAACCACGCGACTGTATGCATGACTTCAAGTTGTCTTCCCTTTTCCTGTCATTTGCACCAAGCACCCATATGCTCCTCGAACTCGCAATGCAAATAGGATGTTGCGCGACCGCCCACTCCGAAGTAAGCCAACATATCCTTATAGGAGCTCCGGCGATGTCTAAAACGATGGTTCAATATAACGATGAGTGGTGAGACAGGCGAGCTGGACGCTTTTCCTAAGTAACCACAACAATACTGCACTATGGTATTTGTGGATACCGTAGTACAGCATTGGTGCGGTTCTTAAGTAGAAATAAGCTTTCATCCTCTATGGCGTACTCATTTGGCGTTGCGCGCGCAAGCAAAAATGCCTCGACTTTGCGAAAGGGCCTTTAAGAGAGTGAGGCCAACGTAAATTGGAGACGATAACGTTGAGAACCAAAAATATAGAACCTTATCACAGAGTATGGTGGTAGCAAGATTCAAACAGCGACAAATAAAAGCAACAGCAACCAAGGAGTGAAAGATAGAGATGGGTACAGAGGGCAAATGCCGAGCACTTCGCTACGCCAAACATGAGGCTAACGGATCGCAAGGAGCGAACGCCAGAATGTAACGAGGTCAACAAGAGTGGCGAATAAGGACGGCCCTGGCCGCGTCGTCAATTACGTAATGAAGGTGGCGGCAGCGCAATGAAGGTGGCGGCAGCGGAACCTCGCGCGGCACACGCAATGTCGTCAATTCTGCGGCGAGGCTTGTACATGGCGAAAGATTCAGGGCAGGCCTCGCCTGATGGGACGCTCGAGAGGCCTTCTCGTCAGTCAGCTGTGTACTGCGCGCACGTCTCACCAGTTGCGTGCAGTGCAGCGAACACTGTTTAAGGGATCGTGATAAGCAATCGGTGCCGAAAGATTTCACAAATCGAAACCACGAGGTCGCTGAGGGGAACGCGCCAAACTACATCGCCCTGTGTTGTTAACGGGTGCCTAAAGCTAAGCACAAGTTATGCTGTCTTTCAGTTAGCTTACGCAACCCATGGTTTCTGCGGGATCGCGCGGCGCATGTGGATGATACTGGGTACTACATTGCTTCTGCTGCACAAAACAACAATAACATCCATCGACAGGTGATTGGCGCAGCGGCCTATTGCTTCCCAAGAAACGCGCGGTCGAGATGGCGAAGAAATAAGCTGGGAAATCGCCCTGCCGGCAGCTTCCTGGGCTCAGTGCTGCAGCTCGATAGGGGCTGAGTAGCGTGAGCGTAAAAACTGGCGGATGTGAGCAAATAGTAATGGCGTGAATTACAGCTTACAATCCAAACACCTGAAAGGGAGGGGAATCCTTTCCGAGGGATTGGTTTATATGATAGTCACAACCAAGTAAATCAAACAGACGTTTACGTCAGGGCAACCATAGATGACGTTAACTGTTCCTCTTAAGTGTATTGTACCTATTGTGACGTAAATGGAAATGAATTTAGGTGGACAAAAATATCCCCCCTTTCTGTCGGTGAGATCCCGCAGTGGGAGCTGCACTGAAGTGGGAGTTCAATCGCTGCACTGAAGCTTAAAACGAGTACAAATAATGACAGTTCGTCGAATAACGCATCATATAGCTACGCATCATGTAGAATAACGCATCAAGTATAAAAGAAGACGTGAACCGCAGGTTACATAAATATCTGGCATATAAGTGTGCTGTTTCCACCATGTGTAAACTTGGACCCTTTAAAAACAATCTGACGTAGATGTATGCGCACAACATGGCAGGAACGTTGGCGCGCGCGCGCGCACACACACACACACACACACACACACACACACACACACACACACACACACACACACACACACACACACACACACACACACACACACACACACACACACACACACACACACACGCACACGCACGCGCATGCACAAACACACACACACACACGCACACACACAAAGAAAAAAAACGTAGCCAATTCCTTTCTCATAGGAATCGGTGTAACACGAAAGTGAAATGTGTCTTCACGCAACTAGTCGAGCGTTTATTGTGCATTGTTTCGCCTAAACGGCGAAGGAATGAATGCTGTAGCAACAAAATGCAAAGCCACGCGAAGAACCGCCGAATCAGCTTGAACATGCAGCGCGCTCCTCAGGCAGAAAGGACGCCCGAAAAGAACATACACAGGACGATCGCGGACTAACAACTGTCATAGCTCGAGACTTAAAGCACTCTGCTCAAACACAAAGAAGGACTCACATAACAAACGCACAGAGGACGAGCGGGAACTATCAAACTGTCACAATTGTTACTTCTTTGTGTGTCAGTATCGCGTTCTTTTCGCAAACGCAGCCGCTGCAGCGAGCGAAGTGACCGTCGTGCTCTCTGTAACTTCAACGAAAACTTGCGGTCAAAGCACAAGGCGCACAAGCGAGTACGCCCTGTGGGGGGCACACACGCATCGCAACGCGCGGGGCGACGACCTATAATGCGCTACCTCCGCGCCCTGTACTCAGGCATCCTCTTAGTAAACATTCCTCCTTCACATTCGTCTCCCCTACCGCATTAAAATAGTATTGTTGCACTATTTCAGTTTTCAGATCTTTTATTGCAATGTTTTTTTATTTATTGTTTGTATTGCGTGTATTTGTGTTTATTTTATGCATATGTATTATTGCTTTTTTTTTACCTGAAGAGTGAAAATGATTGCGCTGTTGTTTTGTATTTATTGTTGTATTTATTCCTACAGCAATCGAACACATAATGTAGTATTGATATGTAGTGTATTTTGTTCATTACGCCCGTTATTCACAATAATTACGAAATACTTTTCCATATCATTTTTCTTTTTCTTTTTTGGCTGTGACTGTATCCTACACCAACTCCAAACAATTCTTGTTCATTCTGTATCAATCATGTCCTATTGAAACTACCCACCTGCTTGGACCTAAAGGTCTGCAGTGTGTAATAAATAAATAAAATAAAATCTCACTAGTGATAACGAAAACACGCTGAAGCGACCGAGCTCGGAGTACCGCCAACGGTAAATTGTGTATATAAATAGCTCGCCGTTAGTCAGCTGAATAACGTACGCCCTGTTGTATTCAGTTTTGGTTTCGCTTTTGTTCGTGCATCCCCCAGGGGGGCGCATTTATTTATTGATATATAAACCATGTAACATAGTCAATAAAGGCAGTTCTTGTTTCATTCATCGTGACGGCTGGAGCATGGTCAAATTATATCGGTCGCGAAACTTGGAACGAAAAGTGGTCGAAAACCTATTGCCACAGACATCAACGCCCGCCGTACGATTGAAGCGCAACTAGGTGAGGAGGGGACAAATAAAGAAAACCAAAGACTCAAGACAATTTTTTTTCGAATACTCTTAATTTCATATATGCCAATGTAAACTAGAAATTTTCTTTACGGTTTATCTGACACTTGGCAAAATGGTTGATTGCCTCATTTTTTGGTCGAGCGCCATAAATGGGGGGGCGTATGCAAACAGTCTGCTATCAGTGCTTGTGTTTAGTTCGGCGCATTGCCGGGTCAACGAGGCATCGCCCACTTTTGCGTAGTGGTTTCGTGCGCACCTTCAGTAGTTTATTTATTTGCTGATGTGCTGTTTACTGGCGTGACATTTCAGAGCTGAACTAGCTCACAGAATGTGTAGATAGCCGCTCCTGTGACTTAGCTGGCGCACCGGCCGGCGTGCCCTCGCCTTTCGTGATGGTGAATGTGGCACGCTAAGCGAAGAAACGCTGTGCTCTAAGGCTGCCAAAGTGATATTCTCAAGGCTGCTGTTTCGCTGCAGTGGTTTTCCACGATTGGGCAACGTGAGTTTTCGAACCTTTGTGCTATTGTGCTCGTGAACAGTTGTATCATAATTTCCTCATCTGCAAAGTTTTTGGTGTATATTGCAAGTACACTATTTGGCTAATAAAACAACCGTGCTTCCTCAATCTTTCATGTTGGTCTTCCTTTTCTCCCGCGCACGCATCTGGCGATCCATAAAGGCGCAATAAAATCGCGTATCTATCAAAAGGCATGTAAAAGGTCAGCAATTAAGAAAAATTTTAATTTCGCGACATTTAGGGCAAATGCACGACGTCGCCACCACTTCCGGTTGTGACGTCATATTTTATTTTTTATTTTTTTGTTTGCTGTTAGTTGTTCCCCTCCATACGTAGATGGCGACGGTGGCAATGAGCCGCCAGCTACTGGATACATTGGCTTCTATGGAAGTTACGCTACCAGTTTACATATACCTTGGCTGGAGTCTGACTCCCTTCCTTAGACATTACATTGGCGACGAAGATGTCGTAAACGTACCCTAAGCACCTGCGCACCGTTCGTGCCTGCCCCAACATGAGTTTCCCCGGGCTCGCTCTGCCGCCGTCCTTCCTTGCGACGCCCGGCCGGCCGCCACTACCATGGGAGCAGTCAGAGCAGATGTTCAACGTTTACCTGGTGGCGTCCGGGGCCGCCGAGTTCAAGGCCAGCATGACGCAAGGCTATCATTTTGCATTGTTTGGGGCCGGCGGGCCAACGTATTTATCAGACCTTACCTGCAGGGTCGACCGCCGCAGCACCAGCCGTTAAGGACGGTGATAAGTCTGCCGCAGCCACTTCTGACGAATACGACACTGCACTCGTGGCATTACGGCACCACTTTTCGACGTCCTGCAACGTTGTCGTCGACCGTCATCGTTTTCACCGCCGCCGTCAACACTCAGGCGAGTCCGTTCATGACTTTGTTGCCGCCCTACGGGAGCTAGCGTCACACTGTTCGTTCGTTGCTCAGGATGATGCTCTGCGGGATCAAATTGTTGCCGGCATAGCTTCCAACCGCGTACGTGAACGGTTATTGCTTGAGGGCCCCTCACTTTCGTTCGAAAGCTCGGTGTGAATTGCGCTCATTAAAAAAAAATAAAAAATAAAAAAAAATTGACGATGGTTCTCTAGAAACCGTCAAGTCCTTTGTGCTGAGTACCTGGCCGCCACAAAAGTCCTTACCAGAAGAGGTGAAGCCGTTCTACCTTATTAGAGAGGAACTTTCTGTTGTCGATGATCTTCTACTGCGAGCAGAGCGCCTCGTGGTTCCGTCCTCCCTCACTGCCCAGTTCATTTCCACCGCACATGAGACACATCCTGGTATTACGCGCACGAAAGCGCGACTTCGTGAGCGGTTCTGGTGGCCACGAATGGATGAGGAAGTGGAAACAGCAGTGAAAAACTGCCACATCTGCCTCGAGGTAGATAAATCTGCCAAGACAGCACCAGCGCCACTGCAACCCGTTGAATGGCCTGAACAACCATGGCAAAAGCTTGCCTTAGACATTGTTGGCCCCTTGGAGCGCGCACCTCACAACAGCAGATTTGCTATAACGCTTGTTGATTACCACTCCAAGTGGCCAGAGGTGGATTTTTGCCGTGAGGTATCCACGAGCTCAGTGAAAGACTTTTTAACAAGTGTTTTTGCCCGCGAAGGCTACCCTGAGGAAATCGTTCGCGACAATGGGCCTCAGTTCACTTCCCGTGAATTCATTACCTTTCTGCAAGACAGGGCCATCCGTCTTTCGCATTCATCAGTGTACTACCCCCCAGGCGAATGGACAAATAGAACGGTTCAACCGATTCAAAAACTTTATTCAAGTTTCACTCCTCGAAGGACGACCCCTCCGACAAGCAGTCACGGACTACCTTGCTATTTACAGGGCTACTCCACAGGCGACCACTGGGGTTGCCCCTGCAGTTCTACTGCATGGTAGAATGCCCCGAACCAGGCTGGATGTCGTTGGCTTCTCAGCACCAGCATTCGCTAAAGAACCGGGTAAGGAATTGGCGCGACTATGTCGCAGGGTCCGGCGTCAACAGCGGAGCAGCAAGCTGTACACGGACAAGAGGACAGCTGCCAAGGAACCTGGGATAGCTGCAGGCGACATTGTTCGTGTCAAGAAACCATCCGTTCACTTTAAGGGCGGACTGCTCTTTCTCTTCACCAACTAACGTGTTGGGAAGGAAGGGACCTGCTTCTTACATGCTTGAAGACGGCCGTACGTGGAATGCCTCCAAGCTTTCCAGGGTTCCAGAGGGGGGGGGGGGGGGTGACTGCCACCAGCCGCAGCTACCTGTGCCGCAGTTTCCAGTTCCGGTGCCACAGCCTGCCGGGCTACAACCTGCCGTATCGGAGCCGCCACCTGCTGGCGTACTGCAACCTGCCGTGCCGCAGCCGCCGTCTCCTGGCGTAAAGCGCGAGACAGACGGTACGATTTTGCATGCGAATGCGACGTGCGGCGTCGGGATACCCGGCATGCGGCGTACGACGTTTCGAGACACATGGGGCGAACGAGCAATCAGCGGCAGGCTCCACCCACATACGGCGCCTCCGCATGCGCACTCGGAAGACTTCGTATCCTCGTAATGAAGCACAAAACAAACCATTTCCACAGCCACGCTTCGTTCTATGAGAAAATAATGAAAAAAAAACTACGCCTTCGTGCACGACGAGCACGTCGCAACAGCGGCAACAGCCCCCCCAGTCACTCACGACTCCGATAGGTAGGCCTAGCATGGCGACGCCGGCTGTCGCCTATGCCGTTCGCAATCACACGCGAGCTCGTCATAGAGCGCTTGTTTTTGACAACACGATTAAGCTTTGCACTCGTAGGTAATGCGTTAGCATACGCTATTAATATCCTCGACGTCATCGATGTGAAGAGCAAAGGTGGAAGCGAAGCGCGACGGCTCGCCGAGACGCCGGTGCCGCTGTGTTTACCCCTGCGAAATGGCCTTGCATCGCTGCTCGCGACCTCACTAGTGGTTTCGAAACGGGCGTTGTCTTGCAGAAATGGCACACTTCAAACATCACTTTATTCAATCCGGAAATGTTTCACGTCACAAGTGAAATGTACTCCGATATTTATCACGCCACCGCGAGCTGCTATGTCGGCGAATGCTCCAAGGCTCGACTCCATCGACTCGCCTCCTTGGCCACGGTGATCGGAGCGGCGACAGGGAGATGGCGCCACCAGCGGCACGTCTCCCGAGCGGTCATTGGCTGCGGCCATGCGACGGTCCGACGCCGCGACCAAAATATCTGCCCGGTTTGATGCACGCCGGGCATGCGGCGCGGCGGTCCGATGCGATGAAACGTCACAAAACGTCACGAAACGTTCACCATGCGATGCCGCGCCGGACGCCGCATCGCATGGAAAATCGTACCGTCTGTCTCGGCCTTTATGCAACCTGCCGTGCCGCAGCCGCTGTCCCCTGGCGTAGTGCAGTCTCCTGTGCTGCAGCCGCCTTCTGGGACGCAGTCGCCATCTTCTGGGGTACTGCAGCAGCCAACCTCAGCAGTACAACATTCAGAGCGGCCGACCCGAAGGCGCCGGCCACCATCCTGGCTTCAAGACTATCAGACCAACTTTTAGTTTACGGTCTGAAATTGTGTACATTCTGTACTATGTAAATAAGTAGTGTACATACTTGGGTTTTTGTTACTAATATGTTAACAACTAACCACTAAAAATAAGGGGGGGAAGTATGTTGGATTCAGTTTTGGTTTCGCTTCTGTTCGTGCATCCCCCCAGGGGGCGCAATTATTCATTGCTATATAAACCATGTAACATAGTCAATAAAGGCAGTTCTTGTTTCATTCATCGTGACGGCTGGAGTCTGACTCCCTTCCTTAGATATTACACGCCTCGTGGCCGAATCGATTCGCGCCGTGCACTGAGGAGCGAGGGCTCGTAGGTTCGACTCCCTTTGGCGGAACTTCTAGTTTTTTCTTTGCCATCTGTTAATGTGTATTTGGCATCCTGATATCCATGACGGAAATACGTCAGGAAAGCTGTGGTGGAACCCGGCATAAAACACTTTCGCATCAAAAAATAATATCCGATCCACTGTGCAGTCGAGTAATCGTATAGACGATACTTATTGATTCACACACGAATTTTTTTTTAATTCTCTTTTGCCCATGCACTTACAAAGTGCGCGACACGCAGTCAAAAGAAAGCGCCACTTACTTTCCAAGATAAGAGAGAGGTGCACACCAACAAGGGAGCATAAACCTCAATGAACAATGAATAAATAAACTTTATTTAAAGTCCGGCAGTTTCCTTCAGGCGAGGCGGGGGAAAGAGGCCATTGAGCCCTGTCCCGTCCCACCCTTCGTCGATGATGATGGCGGTGTCTCAGGTGACGGCTCGAGGTGCTTGGACCCGGGCGGCAAGCCGGCTTTTTTTCTAATGCACGATCTGCGAAGGCACAACAACCCAGCGTCCGCCTGAAACTCACGCGGTATCTTCTAGAGACCGCATAAAAAAATTGCCGCCCAAGCACTCCGTACAAATGGTTAACCAGCGAAGCTGAAATGTGCGGCCCCGGTGTTTAGCAGTGGGTTCAACCCGACGCTGCACTGAAGCCTTCCACAATTATCATTGTCAGGTTGTGGTCGAACCACAAGCGGTCACAGACGTCGCAGCCGAAGCCAAAGTGCCGCTGGAGAAACTCTCGCCCAAAGCGGGCGTTCGTCCCGGCGAACGCGCGCCCGCAATCACGTCGACGCTGTTCTGCGCGCAACGCCGTTTCTTCGGCGCGCCAGAGGGCGCGCCGTGGCTGCAAGCGTTTGACTTAGCAAGCGTCGTACCCAAGCTCGCGCGCCAATGGCGCGCGAGCTTTGGTACGATGCTCAGAACGACGTAACTGATAGCACAGCCAATGGAGACCGCTCGTGACACAGATGCCGAGCGGTTTTTCGTTTCTCCTAGCCATATACAGCTTTCGCTGTAAAAAAGAAATATTGCAAGCTTTCTAATCACTCTCGCACGGCACGAAGAAAGCACCAAGGCATGACCCAAGCAGAGAACATCTACGACACGAAGTGCGTGCGCGTGACGCCAGAAAGAGTGAATAGCTCGAGCCGAGTTTCGTTTGCGGCAACCGCCACGAGATGGCAACGAAAACGTTACAGCCGAAACGTTCTTAACCTTCGAATGCTTTAGTGACCGCGAAAAAATCGGTTGTGCTTGGATAGTCCAGGAAGTATTTCTTTCCTGCTACAGAACTTATTTTTATGCGAAAGTGTAGGGTATCAAATGATAGAACACGTATTGTCCTTTACAAAAGTAATATTTAAACAACGGATTTATTTTGAATTTTATCAAAAGAAATAAAAATGTCGCAAGAAGAAACAAATTCATAAAAACGTCAATGCTACTCTGCACAGGGTAAACTTTCGAAAATTCGAAAGATACGTTTTGAATACTAGGCCTTAATAGAAAAATACTGCGAAACATCTCTGTATATAAAAATGTTGCTTACGTACATAAAAAAATGTAGAATTAAGCACCAGTGCCTATCACGCCACCGCGGGACGTAGTTTCTGGACGCTGTGAAACAAAAGTTGGTTGAACGCGTTTCGTATAAAACTGTTTGTTTTCTGCTCAGCTTTCCGTTCCTCGTAGCAGTTCAGGTATTTTTCAATTTTTGGGTGGTTGCTGCTGGGGACCCTGAGGCGCCTTCCCGTGTGCACTTAGATTTCAGCAGTGTACCCCGTATCGAAACCTGCGAAATCCCTTCATTTGCATCCTCGTTTGACCACTTGGTCCTTCATGTGCTGCCGAATACCAGACTGACCTTATGATTTCACCATTTTCTCATCCACGGAAAGGTTCCGACATGGTCGGAATTTGTTGCAGTACGAAAGACACGCACTGGAACTTACTGTGGGGTGCGGCGGGGGTCTCCTCTAGATCATAGACCCTCAAGAAGGCAAGCAACGCCTAGAACCGTTCCCGTGGCATCATTGACGGTGGAAGAATGCCTGGAAATATGTATCGTCGACTCCATTAGCCATGCAGGCATGGGACTTCGACGGTTCCGGTGTTCACCAGAAGTTTGACGAACTTGCGCATCTCCTTCTCAGTGACCTTTCTTCAGGATCCGTCCCTCTAACAGTGCGTAAGTTTCTCGAAAATACGCAGCCGCGCAGAGTTACTTGTACGGTTGCATATCTCAATGACAACTTCTGCAGTAAAAAACAACAAGATGAAGCCACAGCGCGGCTCTCCAGAAAGCTAGGTCAAGGTCCATTCCTCGCCGTCTTCACGGATAGAATTCTACTTTTTCTTCATTTGGCACCAAATGCTCCCGCCAGAACACATTTACATCTTGCAGATAATAGCTGTGCTTTTTCCTACGCCCCGGATACGTTTGCAACAACGCGCGACAGAAACGAAACGTGCCAAGTAGAGGGCGAAACGTACCGGCGGATACCTGCTCATGTTGCGGTGCGACTTGTGGCACTATCGCCGTCCGTACTGAAGTCTGAATAATCGAAGTCGTCTTCCGTGTCTGTTCTACTGCCATCATCCAGAGATTCCCGCTCAGATTCGTCGGAATTCCGTCGAAATTCGACGTTTCCGTGGAGCATGCGCGATCGATGTGGACGCCTTAACCGAAGCCACGAGCGCTCACCTCCCCCGAATTCGAAGGAGCTTTCAAAACCTCACCGCGGCTGACAAAAGAAACTCATAAGCGAGACTGATAAAGTATTGTTGGGAGTGAGCCGCCCAGCAGTGCTCCGAGAGCGCCAAAATATGAACTTGAAGTCATCGTTAGCATACTAACGATGGCAATGGGTGCGGTCATGAAAAAGTTAAGACGCTTTGTGCATAATATTGTGTACTTGTTTTCGCTAGATGTGTGAACTAAGGGCTAGGAAAGACCAATGTACCCTGAATTTTGGATGAATTGATCCTCCTGCTTAACAGAAATAGTCCCTCATTCAACCTCATTTCGCAGTGTGCTGTTCCATCTGATCCCTTTCCTGAAGACGCAGCCATGTTCGACGAGTCGTTGGACGTACCCTTTTCCGTAAGCCAACTCAAATGAATAATGTATCCTTGCTCGTAAAAAAGGCATAATCGAAAACAAATTCGCACTATAGTTGTAGCCTGAGATTTGATTGTACTTATGACTAGACAGTAGGTGAATGACATCACGATTAGAAGACACTGAATAACGTTTTAATTCTCAATACATACTAAAAACACATGAATCAACGTATTATGACATGATGTTTGTTGCAATGGAATGTCGAATGCTCTGAAATAATGTGTGAACTTCACTCACGTAACTCAGTCCTTTATATTGTATTGCCTTTGAAAGCTTAAATCACTCGGATTTTATTTTTTTTTCTTTGCGGGGGAGTGGAACATCCTTCATTTAAAAAAAATCAATGTTTGCTTTGTTGCAGCCAGTAGTAACTAATCATTACAGGCCGGATTTTTAGGCACTAAAAAATCGTGTTTTAGGCGCCAAAAATAGGCAGGCAAAACACAGTTTTAGGCCCCCCAAAATCGTAAATATAGGCACAATAAATTTTTACAAATACTCAAATTTTCGAATAAGGACGTGCGCGACCTGGTCTACGACAAGAAAGCAAACAAACGTTATATTTTATGATTGTACAAAGGCGTTAATCATTTAACATAGCCATGCAATGGTCCCTTTTCGGGCACGGTTTCCAGAACACGGTCTCTCCTTTTATTGTCCGGAATGGTAAGTTAAGGGTCCACCATCGAATAAGCACGCTCCTGGGTCTGCTTCTTTTCGGCATGGCTGGGAAGGGCAGCACAGGATTCAATAGCCAGACCGCTAAAAGGCCAGAAGGGTCTGTTAGCCTTGTATTGGCCGGGTCTAATAGCGCAGAGTCAATTTCTCCTCTTTGTTTGAACACCATAAAGGGCCCCTTACCAGGTTTGAGCGTTTCGAGCTAGAAGTGTAATGCATGCACTGCGCTAACGATCACGTCTGCCAAGATTTGCAACGCTACGCTCCCCGGAAGGAGGTGAAATGTCAGACTGAATGCCTCGTGCCCTTTATCTCACGGGCGCGCGCACCAATGTGGGGGAGGTGAAGTTCAACAAGGAATGGTTCTGTGTATGTCACAGTAGTACATGAAACTGCGAGAATTATTCGAGGCTACATGTGTAATTTGTGCAATCTGTTGCTTGAACAGAAGAATGAAAGTTAATAGAAATATTAAAACATACAAACGGAATATGTTTACCAAGAAGTAGTAGTTAGTTTTTTCTTCGAATCGAGAGCGATGCGAGACTTAGCTGCCTATATTTCTTTTGTGTTCGGGTTCTGGCCGTTCCCGCGTCGTGCCGGCGCCAGCCCTGACAACGCTTTGCATGTTTTTGGTGCATCGTCCCTTACAGCAGTTCCAGCTGTGCGACGCGCTGTGTCGTGGTAAGGATACAGGATCCATACCAGCCTCTCCAAACACATAGACGGATCCATCCCACAGAAACAGGCAGTACACTATAGAGCGAACGCCGAAACGATACAACACCGCTTGTGCTCACGACCTGGCTTGGGCATGTCATGTGCACATAGTGTAATCTTGCATGCGCATGGCGTGTTGATGCGTCAACGTCGTGTGATCTTCCGGCTCCGAGTTTCTCTGATACCGAAGAGGGCAGGGAGGAATTGGGCTTGCGAGTGGCAAAGGTTTCAAGCGCACCTACCGGCATCATGCTTTCGCGGCTCGTAATGAACCGGTTAAAAAGTTCTTGGGGTACAAAGCTCTTCATTGGGCACGTGAACACTTCCAGTATCTGACTAAAATTTCTCATGTGACCTGGTGAAGCGCCCTTTAAGAGTAAATTACAAACGAAACAAAAGCCATGTGCACATCTGATTTTTTTTTACCTACTTTCTATTTTCCCCTGACGGCACTCCATGGTTTCGCATTCGCTCTCCATACTCCTGCTGCTGCGCGCAGGCACCTCCTGTTTTCTGCCCCACACCACGCCCAAGTCTTCAAGCAGGTGCTTCATTTCCATGGGAACACTGGACTGGAAACCCGGCGGTAAAAGCCGCCCGCCACGTCCTCGGCCATAGACGCCACTCTCCTATTCTTCCCCTCTCCTCTTCCCGCCTTTATTTTCTTCTCCCCATTCCACTGTACACGCTGGGACGTGCTCCCATTTAGGGTTGCAGAAATAGCGCCTTTTCCTCTCCCCTGCTCCAACCGCTCGCGCCATGTCAGTGCGGTGGGGTAAAGTGGCCGGCGCGTCCCATTTCACTGCTGCTACCGGTTGCTTCCCGGATGTTTGTTGAACTAGGGAACTAGGTTGTTGCACCCCATAAAGTTCCGAAACGTCAATTTTGCCCGGTAACATGAATTACGGTCTTAAACTGTACTCGAAACAAAATTTGAGGCTAAATAGCGTTCATATAGGTACCAATTTTGAAAGTAGGCATTTATGGGCACTTATAGACATTTAGGCACAAACCCCAAAAATAGGCATTTATAGGCACTATAAAAACACTATAAAAGCCCTCCTTTACTTCCTAATTCATGCTCATATATCAAAGTGGCGCGATAGGAACGCAAGGAAAAAAATAGGCATTTGCCTATAATCCGGTCTCTACTATAATCATTGTGTGCGCAACGTATGAATTTTTTTTCCAATAATCAACCGGGACTTCAGCTGTTGCACCGTTTAGAATACAGCACGGAGGAAACGAAAAAAAATATTAGGAGTGGCCCGATGATATCCGATGCATTGCGAAAAGTGTGGCCAGAGTGATGTCACATCTGTCGGGCAAACAACTCGTTATGGGACACACAAAACAGCAGACGCCCCGCGGTGTGCTTTCTGCGTTTTATTGCGATAGCAATTATACGGACACTCTCGGATGATTTTCGCCGTCGACGTCTGTCGACGCCGTCATGTATAGGATATGTATATGTATGTGTATATATAAAAAAGGCATAACGTAAAATAAATCAGTTAGAAAAAATTGGCCGCGTATCCGCGTGCTTCGCTGCAAATGTCGTCGAAAGACGATAGTCTGGTGCCGGCCGTACTACTGTGTTTTGCCTTGCCTCACACAGCGCCGACTCTACGTTGAATTGGCCGCATCTGGCTGGTGTTGATAAAATAGAGGAGGTGCTGCGCGAGATATGGACGCCATTGAAAAAATTGGCCGCGTATCTGCGTGCTTTGCTGCAAATGTCGTCGAAAGACGATAGTCTTGTGCCGGCCGTACTACAATGTTTTGGCTTGCCTCAGACAGCGCCTACTCTATGTTGAATCGGCCGCATCTGGCTGGCATTGATAAAATAGAGGAGGCGCTGAGTGAGATATGCACGCCATCGAAAAACACTAGGGTCTTTAGAATTGCGTACCTATGTATTTTCTAATAAAAGAACACACGACCTGACACTTACATATTAACGTTGCGCCTCAGGTATGCGTAGTATTTGCTTTTTGATCGAATATGTTCACAGGTATGCATGATAACACCAGTTCAAGATGGCTGGGCGTTCGGAAAGTGGTTAAACTTTGGGCCGAGTCGCTGAATCGGGTCACGGACAGACAGAGAGACAGCCAGACCAAAATTTTTGCGTTGAAGTATCCCAAGAAAGACTATCGTCTTTAAAAAATTCCAAACCACCTGACGGGGGATTCGAACCAGCGACCCCCCCCTCCGCAGCCTGCTGCGCTAGCCAACACAGCCACACGCCGTTCTCGCGCCAGCGATGTAACGGCGAGCTATTCGTATGCACCATTTGCCGCTCGCGGTACGCAGATCTCGGAACAGCTTGAGCGTGTTTTCTATCACGCAACGCTTTTACAGTTTCTTTCAAATTGAAAACTGCCCTTGAGACGCGCACAAAAAAGTGGCTCCCTTCTGTACCATTCATGATGTAGTAGGAAAAAAAGAACACCGGGCACACTTGGCGTCAGACGCCACCGCGTGGCAGGAGACGCAGAGGGGTCATTCCACGTGCCGCAGTTCAAAAGAAAAAGAGGTATCAAACAGCGTCGAAAAGTCATACAATCATATAATTAATCCTTGGCTGATCCCCCCTGAGTGGGTATGAGCCATGTCAGAGGCAACAACAACAACAGCGTCGGCTTCCGCATTGTGGACACTCGCAGCGCGTTGCTCAAATACAAACACGTAACAACTGCGACAGTTGTTAGTTCACGCTTGTCCTGTGTATACCTATGCGTCTTTTTCGAGCGTCCTTCTTTGTGCTGCGGCGGCGCGTTGCAAGTATCGAGCTGCTTGTCGTTCTTCGTGTGACGAACTAATTTCGTGCTATCGCATTCATTGCTTTGCCCTGGTGGCGAAACTGTGACTTTTCTTATGTCTACATACATATACATTTGCGGGACATGATGGTGACGGCAAAGTCCGCCAAGAGTGTCCACGTATATGCTATCGCAGTGCAAGCGATGCACGCTATGCACTGACAGCGGCGAGAGCAGTCGTCGGCCGTCGAGTGATCTGATCTGTGGTAAGGCGAGACGGCATTTTTACGTGTGGTATGCGAGACTGCAGGCTTCTCGTTGGCACCCGCATTAGTTCGACAATTAAGTCCACCGTTCGATGTGCGCGCTCTAGCCTATAAGACGGTGCTTTTACGTACAATGGCTGGGTTGCATCTAAATATATAATGGGCACGGGGAAATATTCAAGCGAGCCTATTCGCTAAGCGTGCCAGCGTAGGGTGCCTTCAGAAAAGCAGCATAGCAACATGCGCTAGTGGTCGCACTATCTATGAAGCCAAGTGCTTGCCAGAACGCGCAGCATAAGTCATGCAGGAAGGCCTCCAGGCTCAATCTGGTTTTCCTTCAGCATTTCACTTCCTATTCAAGTGTCCTTGGTTGCTATTCTCACATTAATGATAACTACAAAAAATAGATCATGTTCCCGTTCTATCCTTTAGACAAATAATTACAGGGTAAAGGAAATTCCAGGAACGGTGCCTTTTAGATGCGTAGCGTTGCCGTCGCGACTTTCGTCTTTGGAACAGTTGTCAGTGTATGCAACGGCCGTACAGTAGGCCAACCGGTTGCCATCGAAATTCCAGTTTGACAACGGTTAATGGTAAAGTACGAATTTTAAATACGCCAGCATTTCTACGCCGACTCAAACAGAAAACTGCCCGTCCGTCTGTGTGTCAGATAGCAATTACGCAATTATGAATAAAGAAATAAACACGTAAATCAATAAATAAAATTAAAATTCTATTGCGGTACTTCGGCTTGAACCCAGTCTCTTATGCTCAGTAGCCGAGTGTCGTAACCACAACGCTACACTTCCCCGCGTTCAAGTTGTGAAGATATCGGAACAACATGAATGAGCTGTGTCTTCGGTGCAAAACAAATGTAGCAGGGTAACACTGTCTGTGAGGGTGTCATGAATTTAATGTGTATGAAATAAGAGTCCGTTCGCGAAAAAAAAGTTAGCCCTTTGTTGCATGTCAAAAGCCCACGCGTCTAAAAGCGCTTACTTTTGCTTTTCTTTTATTTTGCATTTAGAAAAAGTATAGAGAAAAAATCTTGTTGAAGTAGAATCTTTATTTCATAAGATACAGAATGTCCACTCCAGTGGACAACATGCACAAGAGCTTCGATTAGCGAAAGTTTCAAATTTTTTTTTCAGCCGTTCAGCTCTCTTCCTCGAAAAAAAATGAACACAAAAAATTAGTGGCGGTGCCACCCAGGAGAGTAACGAGAAATTTTTTTCGAGCGAAAGGGGGGGGGGGGGGGTGGTAAGGGGGGAGGGGGGGGGGGGCTGGGGGGGATGAACTGTTTTGAAAAATTATGTTCACTTCTCTAAGCCGCAATATTTACAGCTCTTGACTACGAACGCTTCTTCTATCGTGTGCATTTAATAAAACATACCAAATCATTATTTCCTCTGTGTTATCAGAAAAAAAGTGAAGAAGAACTTCAATTACCCGCTAAAGTAGGAGTCTGCCATCTTGAACAAGAGTGCAGAAATAAGCGTGGCACCGTGACGCTATCTATTGCGGCAAATGAAAAACCTTTTTGTCCACGTTAGTTACCAAGATGCACATGCACGTCTCGGAGGTACCACAGCTGCGTTCGCACCATGCATGGTGTCCACTACAGTGGACATATTGCAAAACTTGTTCTGAAAAACTATCTTCAATTCGCTAAGCCACAATATTTACAGCTCATGACTACAAATGTTTCTTCTATCACGTGCATTCAATAAAACATACCAAATCGCGACTTTATCTGTGTTATAAGAAAAAAAAAAGTGACGAAGTAGGTGACTTAACTGCCAAAGTAGGAGTCTGCCATTTTGAACAAAAGTGCAGGAAAAAGCGTAGGGCCATGGCACCATTTAGTGCGGCGAATGAAAGCCCCTTTTGTCCACTTTAGTTACCAATATGCACATGCGCGTCTCGGAGGCACAACAGTTTCTCCGAAAATTCCTGAACTTTGTCCACTGTAGTGGACAGCATGCAACAAAAAGGGTTAAGGAAGTTTCGCACTAAGGGTGCCAAGCTTGAAGAAAGTGCGGTTCAGGGCAGCCTTCTTTCTCTTCGATTTTTTTCCCTGTAATTCTTTCTTTTATTGCGATATCAATTCTATGGACACTCCCGGCTGATTTGTCCCGTCGCCGTCATGCCTCGGATATAATAATAATATCAATAATATCTGGGGTTGTACGTCCCAAAACCAAGATATGATTATGATAGACGCCGTAGTGGAGGGCTCAGGAAATATCGACCATCTGGTGTTCCTCGGATATGAAGATATATATATATATATATGAAAGAAAGTCACAGTGAAATACATAACAAAATTTATTCTGAGCTTTCGGCCGGGGACCGGCCTTTATCTTTGATAAAAGCCGGTCCCCGGCCGAAAGCTCAGAATAAATGTTATGTTTTTCACTGTGACTTTCATATATTTTAACCAGTTAGCCAGGCATATTCTTTTAAAACATATATATATATATATATATATATATATATATATATATATATATATATATATATATATATATATATATATATATATATACATACATAACGGCAATTAAAAATAATTTAGAAGGAAAAATTCCAAGGCTGGAGATTTAAACCAGCAATCCCTCACTCCGCAGCGAGATGCGTTAGACCACACAACCACACGCCATGCATGCAGCGGCATAATAACGGCAAGATATTTATGCACACGTTTTACCGCTGGCGGTATGCAGATTTCGCAGGAGCTTGAGCGTGTTTACTATCACGCAATGCTCCTACATTTTGTTTAAATTTGAAAACTGCCCATGAGACGCGCACGAAATAGGGGTCCCTTTCTGTACGCACTCGTGGCGTGGAACGAAAAAAAAAAGAACACCGCCCACACCTAAGCTTGTTTTATCTAGGGACCTTACCCACACCTTGCGTCAGACGCCACCGCGTGGCAGGAGAGGCCGAGGGGTCAGTCCTTCGCCGCACTTTAAAAGAAGAAGAAATAACTAAGAGCGTCGGGTTCTGCGTTGTCGACACTTACAGCGCGTTGCTCAAACACAAAGGCGTAACAACTGTGATAGTTGTTAGTTCACGCTTGTCCTGTGTATACCAGCGCGTCCTTTTCGAGAGTACTTTATTGTGCTTCGGCGGGAAGCTACAAGTATCGAGCTGCTCGTCGATCTTCACGTGACATTCCAATTTCGCTATCGCACTCATTGCCTCGCCCTTGCGGCGAAACCGCGTCCCACACCACCACAGCGCATGCGCGTCCCCTCCCCCCTCTCTCTCCTCTCCTAAGCTCACCCCCCTTTCTCTCCTCTAGGAATCCTCTACTCTACGGAGCGGCCCCCCGCGTCCCACACCCCGACAGGGGATGCGCGTACCCTCCCCCTATCTGTCCTCTCCTACGCTCACCCCCCTTTCTCTACTCTAGGTATCGTCTACTCTCCGGAGGGGGGGCCTGCGTCCCACAGCGCATGCGCGTCCTCTCTCCTACGCTCAGCCCCTTTCTCTGCTGTAGGAATCCTCTACTCTACGGAGCGGCGTCCGACATCCCCCCCAGCGCATGCGCGTCCTCTCCCCCCTCTCTCCTACGCTCACCCGCTTTCTCTACTCTAGGAATCATCTACTCTACGGAGCGGCTCCCGCGTCCCACAGCGCATGCGCGTCCCCTCTCACTCTCCTCTCCTACGGTTCTCCCCGTTCTCTCCTCTAGGAATCCTCTGCGGAGCGGCGTGCGACAGGTGGTGCGACAGCTGCATACTCAGCTGGGGGGCACCACAGGTAGTTCCGTGGTATAAAAATGACGGAGCGCGCCTCATTCTCTCTGCTGTGCAGCGCCGCGATGAGCGCTCGGGCCGCTGTCGCGAAACGAGAGCGGCGACGTTTCTCCCGCTCAAGCTAACCATCTCCCCGCTGCTTCGCATCCACACATGGTTCCCTTTAGCGGGAGATGGGAAAGTTTTTTTTTATTTCGCTGCTCCACAGACTAGAAGTCCCGGTTTAAACTTGCCGCACTGTGTGCGCTCCGTATGTAGTCGGATGCTGCAAATTCACCTGGTTGTCAGTGGGTAGTAGGCCTGGCGTTGATGCCGAAATCCTGCGAATGACATCGTTCTGCAACAGTCCAGTTTGCGCCGGTACGTGCAGCAATCACGGAGAATGCCGCAATCAAAAAACATTCAAGTCCCTGCAATGTCGAGTTCGAACCGACTTGGCAGCGACTTGTGCATTCTTGATTTCATCTCGTCAGAAAGACGACATTTCAGCTGTTGGGAGTAAAACTAGACATGAGGGCACTTATACCAGTGCAGCGGTTTAGGCTTGACAAAACTACGGCATGTTCCGCAAAGAACTGGGAGGGTATGCGCCACAGAAAGACGGTCTGGGCCACGCAGCTCATAGCATAGTATAGCCAGGCTTAGTATAATATTGTAGAGCGGTGGAAAAGAGCAGTGAGGGTGAACAGGAGTGTTGTGAGGGTGAGGAAAAGGAAAAGGAGGAGGGCAGCGCATTGAATAGCGTTGTAGAGTATTGTTTACAGGAGGATGGGAAAGGGAAGTCAGGTTGAGGAGGACTGGTGATAGGGTGCGGAGGAGAGACAGGAGGAGCTGAGAGGGTAAGCATAACCATGTACAGTATAGCATAGCAAGGCGTGGGAAAGAGAAGTATGTGTCAAGCACCTCCCAGCATAGCCTCGCCATGCAGAGTATGGTATACCAAGGAAGTGGTAAAGCGAAATGAAGGTGAAAAGGAGGGAAAGGAGGGTAAGGGAAGAGAAAGAACAGCACAGCCTTGTATTGTACATTATAGCAAGAGGGTGGGAAAGGGAAGTCAGGGGGGAGAGAACGGAGGAGGGGAGAGGCTAAAGGAAAGCATAACCATGTATAGTATAGCATAGCAAGAGGATGGGAAAGAGAAACAAGGGTGAGGAGCGGTAATGTGCAGGTTAGCAGGAGGAAAGGGGGAGAGAGGGCAAGATAAAAAGATAAATACAGAAAGAAAGATGAAAGAAAGAAGAAGAAAGCGATGAAGAAAAAAACTAAAGCGGATCCCCCCAATGTAGGTACTTGACATAGTGTTGAGGACACAAAAAACAAACAAATCTGCGTTCGCTACAGTACAGAAAAGAAAAAAAACAATGAAACATAAGTTCTTTCAATGGGAGGAGCCTTATTCGAGGGCTCCACTGGCCTCTGCCGCCCGTTCAACCAGGTCGTTCCGCGCTGTCGCGGTGGTGCTTAACAAACAAGGCGAAACGGTAAATGCGCTCTCCTTGAGAGCGCCCTTAGGGATGGTGGCGGAAACCAGAACTATTGAGGCGAATGCCTTAAACGCCTCGTCAAGCGGGAAATTTGACCGTCGGGGGCGAGTGATGAAAAAAATCATCATCATGTGATGACGTCACAGATCACAAAATTTTGCGACGCCTTTAAGACGTCACATATTCTGGCGTGACGTCATATGCCGTAACGCCACAGGATGCCGTTGTAGCGCCCTTCTTTGGGCGGCGAACAAAACCCGAGAGCGTGCCACCTAAGAAAAAAGTGAAGACGACGTTTCGCAGTGGCACGTGAAGCCACGTGTCATGTTCCCTTCTCCCTTACACCTCGACTGAGAAGAAAAATAATATGGCTTTCGCCTTCGAGTCACCTTAGGTGAATACACAAGGGACACTGTGAGTTTTGCAACAGTGATACATATAGCTGAACGTAGAGGAGATGACAGTATCATTGCCACGGACTTTCAGGGAGCCTGTCGCCTCATCGTCGTTCGCTAGGTGGTGGCGCTTGCTTTCAAGCTTCGCTGTTTACTAAGATTTCCCAGGCATGAAAATAAGCCCTATTCTTCATGATTTTAGCTTTTATTGAGTAGTCGCTTTAATTGAATGAGCTCTTATACCGAATTTCTCGCAGTCTTGTTCACTTCATACTAACGAGGGTTTTCTCTATTTTGTACTCACCTGCATGTAAGGCTACATTGCCTGCGATATCTGAAAGGAATATAGACGTGTTTCGATGGAGGCGAAAATGCTGGAGGTCTGTGTACTTAGATTTAGTCATAATAATTATATGTGGGGCTTTTACGTCCGAAAACTACGATATGATTATGAGGGACGCCGATGTGGAGGTCTCCGGAAATTTTGATCATCTGGTGTTCCTTTACGTGCACTGACATCGCGAAGTACACGGGCATTTGCCATTTCGCCTCCATCGAAATGTGATACTCAGATTTAGGTGCAAGTTAAAGAACCCCAGGTGGCCAAAATTTCCGAAGCCCATCACTACGGTGTCTCTCGTACCACAAACCCCTTTCTGTCAATATGCTAAATGTTTTCCTTCCTTCCTCATAATCATATGGTGGTTCTACGACGTTAAACCCCGTCAATTATTATTAGGAATACAGACTTAGCGAGAAAAAAAGCCCTCCAAGTTCGCTTTCCGTTGCACGCATCTCGCAGCGATAACGCTTGCACTCCATTTCGAAGATACTCACGTAAGACCATCACGTCTTTTTGAAGAAGAAATACTTCTAGCTCTCGTTGTCGGTGACCATCAGGCGACCTTGAGCCGAACGCCAGCGCTGTCATCCCGGAACTTGAAACGAGACATCCTGGTATTCAGACGAGTTCATACGGGCATCGCGGACGAGACATCCGGACAATCAGCCCAAAAGATTAAAAAAAAAAGTGCGGTCGTTGGCAGTCACCCCTTCTAACCGGACCGCATTACATACACTGGCAGCGGTCAAAATACGTAAGAAAATATATTGATTTAAAGTTCTTAATGCTGCCTCACACTACAACTGACGCTGTAATTTCTTGCACGCTGAACCTGTTACGGCAATGACGTACAAAAGGCAGGTAGGACGCCATACACTTGCTCTTGTAAGTTCCTGTGCCAAGCGTTTGTAAAGCCACGTATTCCTAAATTAATCGTGTACTAGTTTACTACATTACGCATGTACACTACATTAAGCGTGTGCTTGTTTGAACGGCATCATTAGGCACGTAGACGGGTTTCGCAGTCCCTATCCCATCTTTCTCTCCTCCTTTCCTTTCCCTCCCCATCCCCCCTTCCCCGTGCCGGCATGTTGGCGTGATCTCCGTTGAGAGAGACAGTTACGAGCCGGCACTTATCTCTTCACTTTTCCATTAATAACCACTTTAGCAGCGGGAGTTGCCGTATTTTCTTCGAGAGATGGCGCAACAGTGTGTGCGATGCTGCGGCTTGCTGTCGCGCCGTGGCCGCATCGGCCGCATACGCTTGGCAAAGCCGAACATCTATCTCGCACAGTGCCAGCAAACAATTGTTTCCGTACAAACGAGTGCACAGTGTAGTTTCGTGGAGTTTGCCCACGCGAATGTGCGCAAGATTGTGGATGGTAAAATCTCCAAGCAATCTGTATTGCCGGCGGACATTTCACGCTGACATCTACCCAAGTTACAGAAGAGCCAGCCATTTTTTTTCAAACAGCAACTCAAGATAGACTTAAGCTGTTCGAAAAAGTAAATATATTGACAATAAGCCGAAGCCGGTTTGACGTTGGCCTGTTAGCACCTGTTATCTCGATGTTCCCCTGTTTGCTCGCCCCTTCCGCCCACGGTCGATATTCGCATTCCTAATGACAGAACTTTCCCGCGCCGTAACGAGGTGGTGGAGGGGCACCACTGTACCGATATCGAGCCGTCAGTCGATGAACGCCAGCCGTATTTTCGGAAGAGAAAAACACGGAAAACGAAAGAACCGTGATACTTGCACAAATCTGCATACGCTGCGCGATTATCACGCTCGCACCCCTGACAAAAAAGTGGCTGAGGTTTAAACTCTCCCGAACCTAGTTTTCACGATCGAAAGCTTATGTCTGACTTTTGCACAAAGAATATGCGCACATTGTTTTGTTAACCAATTACTGCGTAATTTTTGTTGTGTGTTAATATTAGTCACGGAGTTGCACAAAAGCATCAGTAGCTGTAGTACCATAGAAAATAAATTTAATGGAATAATTTCACTTTGTATTCATGAAGGCGCTTGCAAGCGCAAAACACACAATATGCACAAGAAGAACCAGGCAGGACAAGCGCTCACTTCAATGTAAAGTGTATTTACAGAAAGAGAGCAGATTTTGTATCCTACAGCAAAAGGCATCTCCAACAGGGAAAAGCTTGCGTGAAAACACAAACTAACAAATGATGAACAGCTATCACCTCAAAGGTAAAAGCCATGATAAAAACAAAAGCTACCTTTTGCGCATGAGATTCACAAAACTGAGAACAAAAAAGTCACAGTTTCGCCACAAGGGCGAAGCAATGAAGGCGATAGCAACAAATTGGGATTTCCCGCGAAGAACGTCAAGTAGATCGAAACTTGGAGCGCACTGCTCAAGCGCAAAGGACGCACGAAACATACGTACAGGTATACACAAGACGAGCGCGAAATAACAAGTGTCACAGTTGTTACTTCACTGTGTTTGAACAGCACGCTTCTTTCGGAAACGGTGCCTCTGCAGCGAGCGAAGTGACCTTTGTGCGCTCCGTAACGTAAACGCAGTCTTTCCGATGCAGCCCCCCATCCCGCCACCCGAAGATAAGCGCGTGCGTGCGCCCGGGCAAAGGCGACTACGCCCTGCAGGCCAAAGTGCAAGGGGAGCCAACGCATCGCAACGAGTGGGGCGCCGAGCGCGCACTTTGCGCCATCTCAATTTCTTCGTGGCTTACATATATATATATATATATATATATAAAAGCAGCCGAGAGTGTCCATCTATTTGCTATCGCAATAAAAAACAAATGTGCTGAAATGACCCACGATCATACCAAGAATGCACGTGGCTGCCGCTGATCTATTTCCGCGCCGAAGAATTACATGTGCGTCAGTGAGCCGTTTATTAACCTACTAAACAGTGATGTGGCTTATCTCAGTAAGTCTTACGCATGCGTTTCCCCGTTGCTGTTGCCTATTGGTGTAGGATAAAAGCTGGCCTTTTTCTGAAAATAAACTTTAGTTTGAAGTGAGCGCTCGTCCTATCTAGTTCTTCTCGTGCATATTGTGTGTTTTGTGCTTCCAACTACCTTCGTGGATCAGTACAAACTCTCCCGACTTTCTGTTCTTCTCAACCTAATCAGTTTTTATTAGCAAAAAACAAGTTACGTTGGATATTTGCAATAATGAGCAAGTAACGAACAAGTTGTACGGGAAGAATAGCTTGACTGGAACTACATGCACATGACAATGAGGAGGTGCACTCATGTTGTTATTTTTGTTGTGTGGTACATGTAAATAGCGATTGCTCTAGCTTGTTGAGCAAAGCTCTTTCCACACAACCAGCAGTCCGTTATCCACATTACCGCGCAGTCAGGAAACTTGCAGCGTCTTTCCACATCACATTGAACATTTCAAGGACGATAGTATAATAGTAACTGTTGGGGTTTAATGTCCCAAAACTACGACGTGATTATGAGAGACGCCGTAGCGGAGGGCTACGGAAGTTTCGACCACCTAGGGTTTTTTTTAATGTGCACCTAAATCTAAGTACACGGGCCTCAAGCATTTTCGTCTCCATGGAAAATGCTACCACCACGGCCGGCATTCGATCCCGCTACCTGCGGTCAGCAGTCGAGCACTGTATCCCCTAGACCACCGCGGCGGGTATTTGAAGGAGGAAGCAGATCTTAACAGAGCGAATAAAATTTGAGGTAAAATAGAGCTTAACGCCACCGTGGACTAAAAAAGCAGCCTGTGTATACGGGAGCAGGCAGAACTACTTTTATTGCTCGTTCCGGCCTCGGTGAAGGAACTTAGAGGAAGAAGACCGCTATAGGGCACGAGAGGCGAGGACGCTGGAAACTGAGAGTAGAGCGGAACGTGTAATAAAACAACACCCCTCACAGTGTTTTAGCCGTATGGACTTAAATATATAACGTAGAAGTAGAGACATAACGTGCGACCATCGACGAGGCGACGCGGTTGCGTGCAAGTACATCGAAGTCATGAGAAAATTTGGGCAAGTGACCTGAGAACATACACCCCACATGTTGAATCGAAATAACATTACACTCCCGGTCGTAGGAACTCCTGGAATTGTGATTCATTCACTATCAGAATTATATACTCTGCCACAGATCCATGTAGGGCCCATTTCCGTTTCTGAGAAGAACAACCCTATGTACACAGGGTTGCATTTGCGCAACTTAGTAACGTTCGATCGCGAGGAACAAACTACTACGAGAGAATAATGTGTTTTTGGAATGACCACAATCAGGAGAATGCACAGCAATGATAAAGAAATTTTCCTTCGTTTTATCGCGTTAGAAAATTCATTTAAAATTGGCAAAGCTTACCTGTACCACTGCACGCCGGCTCGTGCAGCCACCAACGTGTTTATGTTCGAAATAGTATCGTGGGATGAGCACTGATCGCAACAGAACACAGCGCCTTTTTCAAAGCAATATAGCGAAAATGCAACAACGCCTACTTGCGGCTTCAAGCCGGCTGCCCTTTTGTTTTAATTGTCATTTTTTGGAACGTTGCGCAAACGCAAAAATGGGCAGTAGAAGGTTCAAGCCAAGGTTTATTGCTAATCTGATGGCATATCTCGCTGTGTTTCTTGAATGAAGGCTGATGCTCTGATGGCCCAAAAAGTTATCAACAATGGTGGAAGCTTTGGTTACTCAATTTGAGGAATGAACGGCTGCTCGCTGGAAGATCAAGTTTACAGATGTGTTCAATCGCGTCAAGGATTTTACACGGAGGCTAATGTGAGGTCTAAATGTGCTTCCATATTCTGCAGACTATGGAAGAACGAAGTTCGATCTTGTTGAAGTTTTTCAACACAAGCCATACTTCACTAGGTGTTTGCGCACTTACGCAGACATGTAACTACGACAGCCATTATGTTTTCGAGGCTGGCACGAGAGGCTAAGTACACGCCGTCCAGATTGAAGCCACAAGACAGCCGGATGTGACAGTTGTGCACAAGTCTACAGCGAACGATAGCGGCAAGCATGCCATAACTGGGCGCCTGCGTCCGGCGCCGTGGAACTTCGACAGCACGAGTAGTGTCCAAAGAGCACGGCATGCGCAGGCAGAGCGACAATCATGTGACAAGTTCTAATAATATTTGCCGTTTTACGTCCCAAAGCCACGATATGATTATGAGGGACGCCGCAGTGGAGGGCTCCGGAAATTTTGACGATCTGGTGTTCTTTAACGTGCACAGCATACGATCCTCTAGCATTTCGCCTCTATTGAAATGCGACCGCAGCAGCCGGGATCGAATCCGCGACCTTTGGGTCAGCAGCCGAGCCCCATAACCGCTACACCACCGTGGCGGACCATGGGACAAGTTCTATCCTTGAACATTAGGTGCACGAACGCCACGAGAGACGGCGAGCGTATGCAGAGAACACCACGGAGCGAACATAGAACTATAGACAGTATACTACGCAGACGACGCGGCGCGCCGATGTGACTATGACTAGTGTGCCTTGATGCGCCCTTTGTCCGGGCGCACGCATCGAGGCACACTAATCATGACAACCACTCCTCTCTCGCTGAATACACACGTTTGATATGCGGCTGCATTTGGGCCGTGCCGTATCGTACAGGGTTTCAAGCTATTTGACGGACGCCTAAGCGGCGTGCCGTTGTGCCCCATTCATCAAAGAACTTGATGCCCTGTACAGTGCGGCGGTGAACGAATGCAGCCATGTATCAACCAAAGAACGCTGGGCAGCGTTTGAGCACGGCAGTCTGGTCAACAACACGGCGGGGGGGGGGGGGGGGGGGGTCTGAACGGGCTTGCCGAGAAACACGTGCGTTCTGATAGGTACGAAGTCCTGCGCACATTGCTTTAAACCAGAAATTATGTCTGTCAGCGGCGTAATTTTGCCAGCTTCGCGCATTACCAGAAAAATTTTTTTTAATACGAAAGTGTTTAATGCCAGGGTCCACCACTGCTCCACTGCCGTATTTCCGTCATGAATATGATTGTGGGAAAAAAAACAGCGCGCAGACGGACGGGACGAAGAAAAGGTAACACAGAACAAGCGCTGACTCTCAACTGTGATTTATTGGAATATACAGATTATTTAAACACATACGATAAACATAATGAACATGCGCAGAGGAGCTGGCGAGGGACCATAACTATGCAAATAAGCTTTTTTTATCCGTGATGAGACTGCGCAGGCGCGACAATAGATCAAATCAAACAAACATACTGCTGATTAGGTTTTCTTCTTTTTCATGCAAAGAAACCGATGTTTGGCTGACGCAAGACTCTCCTTCTTTTTTTAATGTGAAAGGCTTCCACGAGTTCCCGTGTCATCTGATCCCTGTGTCTAAAGAGCACTGTCGTTTCACTGAACAAGGGCTGGCACCCACACGTGTGGCAATGCGAAGGCAGGTTGGCATACGTGCAGGTCTTGAAGGTCCCAGAGTGTTCTTTTAGCCGTACATAGAGGCAGCGCCCCGTTTGCCCGATGTACACTTTATTACACGATAATGGTATTCTGTAGACTACCCCTTGTGCACAGGGCATTGAAGGGTCCCTATGCTTCACACCACATTTACTTGGGCTAGACATCTGTTTTTTACGCTTTTTGTTCACCAATGGGCACAATTTTGCTAATTTGTTTCTGGCTGAAAATAGTACCTGAACATCGTAACGAGATGCCACATTTTTTATTCCATGCGCCATTTTGTGCTTGTAGGGCATGGTGGAACATTTTTTTGACCGCTCTTTTTTTTAAAATATTTTGTCCCTGCTTAATCTGACGCACAAGTCCTTCGCACACGGAAGTGATTACAGGAGTCGGGAAACCGGCTGCCTGAAGGCGAGCCACCTGCTCAGAAAAGCTTTTTTCCCCCCTGGTGCCTACACGACTTCTTAATCGCGGCCCCTAGGGTCGACGTAGCGATACCTTTCTTCACTATTTTCGAATGCCCTGACTTATAGTTAAGAAGTGGTTTTACAGATCTGGGGTTATACGCCCAACAAGGGTGGTTGTTAAAAAAATTAATGTTTAGGTCTAGGAACTGTATTGCGTGTTGTGAAGGTATTTCGCTGGTGAACTTAAGCCCCATTGCGGTGTCTCGAAAGATCTCCAGGAACTTATCAACATTCAAGGACTCTTCAGATTTGGACACTACAATTAAATAATCATCCACGTATCGGGCGACACGAACAACATTCCCCTCAAGCTTCGAAAATAGTGAAGAAAGGTATCGCTACGTCGACCCTAGGGGCCGCGATTAAGAAGTCGTGTAGGCACCAGGGGGAAAAAAGCTTTTCTGAGCAGGTGGCTCGCCTTCAGGCAGCCGGTTTCCCGACTCCTGTAATCACTTCCGTGTGCGAAGGACTTGTGCGTCAGATTAAGCAGGGACAAAATATTTTAAAAAAAGAGCGGTCAAAAAAATGTTCCACCATGCCCTACAAGCACAAAATGGCGCATGGAATAAAAAATGTGGCATCTCGTTACGATGTTCAGGTACTATTTTCAGCCAGAAACAAATTAGCAAAATTGTGCCCATTGGTGAACAAAAAAGCGTAAAAAACAGATGTCTAGCCCAAGTAAATGTGGTGTGAAGCATAGGGACCCTTCAATGCCCTGTGCACAAGGGGTAGTCTACAGAATACCATTATCGTGTAATAAAGTGTACATCGGGCAAACGGGGCGCTGCCTCTATGTACGGCTAAAAGAACACTCTGGGACCTTCAAGACCTGCACGTATGCCAACCTGCCTTCGCATTGCCACACGTGTGGGTGCCAGCCCTTGTTCAGTGAAACGACAGTGCTCTTTAGACACAGGGATCAGATGACACGGGAACTCGTGGAAGCCTTTCACATTAAAAAAGAAGGAGAGTCTTGCGTCAGCCAAACATCGGTTTCTTTGCATGAAAAAGAAGAAAACCTAATCAGCAGTATGTTTGTTTGATTTGATCTATTGTCGCGCCTGCGCAGTCTCATCACGGATAAAAAAAGCTTATTTGCATAGTTATGGTCCCTCGCCAGCTCCTCTGCGCATGTTCATTATGTTTATCGTATGTGTTTAAATAATCTGTATATTCCAATAAATCACAGTTGAGAGTCAGCGCTTGTTCTGTGTTACCTTTTCTTCGTCCCGTCCGTCTGCGCGCTGTTTTTTTTCCCACAATGTATCACCAACTAGCCCAACTTTCAGTCTTGCTTCATGAATATGACGTTGCAAAATATACGCTAAACATGGCAAAGAAAAAAAAAAACTTGCAAGAAACAGCCGGTGGATCCCACGCACTGTGGGAATCGATGTAATGCGAAGCAGCCAGGAAGGAGCAAATCAAATTTTACATAATTTGCATGTCATGTTTTACATGCTAGGACCTGTCATTTATGTTCGTCATACAGTCACGTCACGGAATACCATTTTTGGTGTGCATCAAGCTAGCGAACTGGACGCAAGCGCACCCTGAGCGTGGCATGTAAATGGCGTTGCAGATGACATGCATGCCAAGATTTTCATGTTACCACCTGCCACTTATGTTTGTTATACAGACATGTCACTCAATACTAAATTTGGTGTATATCAAGTTAACGAAACGGCCGCGAGTGCGCCATGAGCGTGGAATGCAAGTCATGTCGCTCATGAGATGTTAGGATTCCCATATTACCACTCGTCAATTATGTTCGTCACACAGTCATGTCACTCAATACCAAGTTTGGTGCATATCAAGCTAACGAAACGGCCGCGAGCGCACCATGAGCGTGGCATGCAAGTCATGTCGCACATGACAAGTCATGATTTCCATATTACCACTGGTCATTTATGTTCGTCATACAGTCACGTCACTCAATCCCAAATTTGGTGTAAATCCAGCTAACGAAGTGGCCGCGAGCGCGCCATGAGCGTGGTATGCAAGTCATGTCGCACATGACATGTCATGATTTCCATATTACCACGTGTCATTAATGTTCGTCATACAGACACGTCACTCAATACAAAGTTTGGTGTATATCAAGCTAACGAAACTGCCGCGAGCGCGTCATGAGCGTGGCATGTAAACCATGTTGTTCATGACATGCACGTAATTATTTGCATATTACCACCTGTCGTTTATGTTCGTCATACAGTCACGTCACTCAATCCCAAATTTGGTGTATATCAAGCTAACGAAACGGCCGCGATCGCGCCAAGAGCGTGGCCGTTTCGTTATAGATAGATAGATAGATAGATAGATAGATAGATAGATAGATAGATAGATAGATAGATAGATAGATAGATAGATAGATAGATAGATAGATAGATAGATAGATAGATAGATAGATTAGATATGCTCAAAGTCGCCGAAGTTCGCTAATAAATGCTTCGCATTTAAAAGTTCCGGCACTGGGAGTCGAGCGTACGACCTCTCGCTCCGCAGCGCGCGGCGCGAAATGATTCGGCCACAAACCGTGCCTTCTTTCGTGCTTTACCGATTGCTATGAAAGAAGGATCAGCCATACTTTTTTTAATGCTTACCTCACGGAAATAACAGCGTTCAGCCCAAAAGCTTGAAATTCGCTTAGCACTGACTTTGTCTACGTGAAGACGTAAGTGACGAGCAGTTGATAGCGCCTCGAGTAAGCACAGTGAAGGCGACAAAGAAATGACTGTATAGTCTCTGAACTCAGGGTGGTTCACGGGCTCTTTAATGATTGCATAGATCCCTATGATCCACTTCCTTTCCAAAATTCTGCGAGCATGTTAGTAGAAAACATTTTATCCTTTTTGGAATTTTTCCTTCCAAATACTTTTATCAAGTTTGCCGCCCAGATCTATCGGCTAAGAGGTCTTTCCATTGCTTCCTGTATTGGGTCTGTGCTTTTCTACATATTTTTATCTTCTATTCATGGCTCTTTGCTGGAGCGTTCTACTCATGCTTAGAATGACACAGTGGGGTAATCCAGGCAAACATGGTTGTTCACGATCATGGAAGAGACAGCTAACAATAACGGGCGAATACAAGGAGACAAACGAACACTCGTTTTTCTCCTTGTGTATGTTCGTTTTTGTTCCTCTGTTTTTTTCCTACGCTAGTGACATTGCCTTTATAAATTTTCTTTATATTGACAACCATTTATTCATTTTCAACACGTCGTCAGCCTCGTTTGAGAAAACGCTCAAGAGTGTCGTGGAAGATCTTAAAAATTATGAAAAAGGCTAACGTCGATACATGAGTGTCCAGAAGTAGGAATGTTCCGGTTCTTAGGTTTTTCAGTTGAATACCAACCCAAGTCACGAGTGCTGGGAGCATTCCCCACGCCCACTGTTAAAGCAGCTCCTACCGCAGAAGGAAGCTCCCTTTAAGAAAATAAATAGATGCATATCAACACTCTCTCTTGAATCTATGCTTCGGAAGTCCTGTATTCACAGTATGCGAGCTCGTTGAGATCTATACTTGGGTAAGCTTTTTTTAGTTAGCTTCGCTGGGTCCGTCATCGTGTCTACCGCTGAAATGCTTCAAAGAAAATTTCTGCATGAATATGCCTTCCTTTCTGTTGTCCAATTTCATCGCGCTATTTACGATGAATTTAGCGCCAAAACGCCAACTCGCCCAACCTTCAATTTTTTTTTAAAACAGGGAAGAGGTACCCATACAAGAGGCCCTATTTACAAAGAGTCTCTTTTGTTCGGTTCTCATGAGTGTTTAGTGGCGTTCCGCCGTGGTGGTGCAGGGGTTACGGTGCTCAGCTGCTGATCCCTAGGCCGCGGGTTCGATCGCGGCCGTAACGGTCGCATTACGATGTAGGCGAAATGCTAGAGGCCCATTGTACTTTGCGATGTGAGCGCACGTTAAAGAACACCAGGTGGTCGAAATTTCCAGAGCCCTCCATTACAGCGTGCCTCATGATCATGTCGTGGTTATGGCAGCTGAAACCCGAGATATTCTGGCTATTATTATTTGTTACTGGTACGAGCGACACTGATGTTTCTCTTGGAGATTTTCCCGTCGGACACCTCCTGATTTCTGAATATTCAGGAAACGTATCATAAGGTGAAAACCTGCCACAAAACCGATGGTTCCGGTTGAGGTTAAACTTGTGTTGGATACACATGATATACGAGTATAAGCTTACTTAAAACGAGGGACAATAAACTGTCAGGGTAATTCATGAAGTAGCAATAAATGAGTTCACTGCTAGAGGCGGAGCTTTTGTGCTGAGCGACTGCGATTGTCGCGTCAAATGCCGGAGCAGATGCCAGACACGAATTTCTATCTGCGCAGTCTCTTAGATCCTCTTTGACCGTTCGACGAAACACAAAGCCACTTAACAAGTACGCCGGAGAACATGAATGCCGACGTGCAAGTACCTCCACCAGACACCGATAGTTTTACGAGAAAATATTTCTAGAAGGTTCCCTGTCGTTCTGTTATACAGCATGCTGATGGCAGTGCTGTATGCGAGACAGCAGCGGTCTCAGTTATATTGCCTATACTGGATGTGAAAGATGCGCATTATTCTGTACTCCGAAAAAAGACATAAAACAAGATGTTTCATAATGTTCACGACGTTCAGGCTCGAACAGTGACCTGTTTCACGCTGGCGCTGAGTCGAAAAACACGAACATAAATCGTCCGAATTTCTGTTTATTCTTCGACAGGCCCATCATGTAAATTTTGAGGCGGAGAACGGCAAAGTGGGGCAAAGCGACGTGTTCCGTGGCCGCCTAATCATAATTCGTGGAGGGAGCATCTTTGAGAAATTTGTTTCAATGTTGCTCATTCTTGCTGCCATTTCCCAGTTGTGTCCGTGTGCCTCTGCTAGTGGGCATTGGCATCTGTGTGTTCTCCGCATTCCTCTCTTTTCCCAGTGTTTATCGCTTCGTCGATGCCATTCCCGCGCACTCAGACCACTCTTCTGTTCAGCGCTATTATCATCAATCCAACGGTCATGCTATCTCTCTTCCTCTGTCGGCTAGTAGGGAACTACAACGGACTCTCGCAACAGAAAAGCCGGATTGCCTCCTTTTCCTTTACCCTAACACCCCCCACGCGAACTACTTCCACTGTTTACACTGGGCTGCTTTGTTGTACTTTGGCCCACCGACAAAACGGCGCGCCTCGCATTATCCTCATTCGTGGCGTTGCATTCGCTGTCTTTCGCAGCACTATTCTCTCATGCCATTCCTGTAAGGACCGGCATTTTCCTTTTGTTCTACGCGCTCAGAGCTTTCTATCACATTGGGCCTCAAGCGCGTTTCGAATGCCGAGAATCGGTGCGTTTATGTTTTATTGTTACGTACGCGTACACACCATGATGTCATTCCCACATTGATTTCATCTCTTGGGGATCATCTTTGCGTGGCGAATTCTCGAGCCTGTTAGTGTTCGTGCGATTGGTCAAGCGCGCGCTTGTCGATAAAGGGCTGTGCGTGAGGCCAATAATGCGTTGTAATACCGGTTATATTTTGGAGTACAAGTGACATTGTACCTGGGCGGGGCAGAGATAGTTGAAAAAAAAAAAACCTGGCTGATCCCTCTGCCATAGAAAGTGGTATAATACGAAAGTGACACATGTCTTAACAGAAGTAGTTCAGCGTTTATTGTGCATTGTTTCACCACAAGGGCGAAGGCATGAATGCTATAGCGACAACTTGTAATGTCACGCGAAGAACGGCAAGCAGCTCGAAACACAGCGTGCTCCTCAAGCAGGAAAGATGCGCGGAAAGAGCATACACAGGGCGAGCGCGAACTAACTGTCACGGCTCGACGCTCAAAGCGCGCTGCACAAAGAAAAGTATGCACGAAACGAGCGCAACAAGTATACAGAGAACGACGTGAACTAACACAATATTATCTGGAGTTTCACATCACATAACCACGATATGATATGAGAGATGCCGTAGTGGATTGCTCCAGAAATGTCGACCACCTGGGATTCTTTAATGTGCAATCAAATCTAAGTTACACGAGCGAGCGCGAGCTAACAACTGCCACAGTGGTTACTTCCTGGTCTCTCAGCGGCACGCCTCTTTCGCAAACGCGGCTGCTGCAGCGAGCAAAGTGACCTTCGTGCTCTTTGTAACTTCAACGGCGGTGAAAGCACAAGACGCACAAGGCACAAACCACTTTCACGGAATAAGCGCGTACGTCCGAGTGAACATGATCTGGGGAGGTGCACGCGTATTGCAACACGCGGGACGACGACCATTAAAGCGCGCTTCAGTCCGCCCATCGCGCCATCTCGCTAGTCATAACAAAAACACGATAAAATCACCGATTTCTGAATACCGCCGACAGTAAATGGCGTATATAAATAGTTCGCCATTAGCACTTGGAAGAATGTACGGTTCGTGGCCGAATCCGTTCGCGCCGCGCGCAGCGGAACGAGAGGTCGTAGATTCGACTCCCAGTGAGGGAACTTTTTCTTGAAAAAATGTTTTTGCCGTCTGTTAAAATATATTTTGTAACCTCATATCCGTGACGGAAATACGTCAGTGGAGCAGTGGTGGACCCCGGCACAAAACATTTTCGTGTTAAGTATTCTAGAATACAGATATCTCACGCAATACGTGCGTTGGAAGCCAGAAATACAGACACTGAGATACATTTGCTACATAAAGGGATATTTTAGAGATACTTTTGTGAAAAAACGAAAAAAAGCATCCCGGAATACAGATACAGCCATACATTAACTGGAATACTTTTTTTTTCGGGATGCTGATACTGCGCAGACATTTCTAACTGCACCATAATGTTAAAATAAATTGCAGCGTATTGAAACTTGTACCTCATTTATTTATCTAGTTATTCAGTTATTTGTATATTTAGTTATTGATCAGCAAAGTGCATAATCAGTAATAACGACATGTTAACAGGTATCGATTCCAATTCCAACTTAGAAACCCCTGCTTCTCGTCCATCCACTGTCTCATGTCGCATGGGGACGCAGCAGTCTAGAAAGACCTAAAACAAAGCTAGCAATGCTCAATACCAATGAAAATAATCTAACCAGGTCTAGCACAACATAAACTACCGAAATAACCAGTAATCGGTCGCAGTAACTTACCTAAAATCGCGGAAAACGCATCTGTTTGCCAGCGCCTACCAGCCACATTGGTTGCGGACATCAAAAATTATTTTTTTCGCTTCAAACAAAATTTATAAGAACGAAAATTTCCACAACAAAAGAGAAGACGGAGCATATAATGAGCTCTCTGATATATTTTTATCGCGATGGCCTTCATGCTTAATTTACGACTGAATGTCCCGAAAAAGTCATTTTTTGTCAACTTTGCAAGCGTTTTTCTCAATGAACGTTTGTTTAGATAGGCTGAAAATATTTTCAGCAGATACTTTGTCGACTGGTAAAACAGCTAAAATGTTTTGTTACTGAAACACTGCCGTTGTTTTTACGAAAATTGCCTGAATATTCGCACTTGCTTTCTGTTTTTTTTTATAGGCCTATTTAAGCAGGAAAATTGGTATGCGGTTTTACTTGTGATGTCACGTGAAAGAGCGATAACAATAGAAAGCTTCATGTCGAGTGGTTGCAGCTAAATTTAAACGTACGCACGAAGGGAAGAAACACGAGGACAAGGCTGACACGAGCAAAGACGAGGACAGTTTCTTTCGTTCGTGCGTAGGTTTAAATTTAGCTGCAACCACTCGACAAGCAAGATCACCAACTAGCCCAGATGCAAATCATTCGAATGCTAAAAAACAGAATTTGCCGTTTTACACAGTATCAAGGTTAAATACTCATAATTTATTCCCACATAACTTTTCCTCCTCGCCGGAATATTCAAAGGGCGCTCACGTGACCACCAAATGTTTTTTGAACAAAAATACTTCACTTAACTCGCTCTCACACAGTTACCCTTTAGCTCAATATTTTTCAATAGAATCCCCGGGGGTCAAATTTTGGGCTGGGACGTTTCACTTGGAATGAACCTACTCGGGCGCGCTCTTATTTGCTCATATACATTGTACTTGCGCACATACTGTTAAAAGTCGTGTACTGCCAACATATCTGCGTTGTTTTTTAACAGCATTCTTGAACACGAAAGTTAGCGTGTGCGCACTTAAACACTTGAATGATGTCAAACTCATAACAACTCCTTTTTCTGTGGGCACAGTCATGGTATCTTAGCAACTCACCTTATCACACGTTTCTGAGCAACAATAAAATCGGATAGATTATGCGTAGAGCAACATTGGAATTAAAAGTGCGTTGTAAAATAACAGTATTTTCCTCTTTGATAACACACATCTTTGACTACATAGCACGTGATTCACTTTGCCCATATTCGATCGTATGCCAATACAATACATATATATTTCCAGAAATACAAGGGTTCTGGGGGATACCATTGGCTAAAAGCTGTTGGAAAAACAGCTTTTCTGGGCCGATGACTTGCGCATCCCATGAAGCGATTCCCAGAAGATTACTCCCACACCCTTGATACGAAGTGCGATTTCGATATTGTCATTTATTGGAGCAACACACAAAATTACACAATCACGAACACATAAAGTGACGTGAACACAAGCGTTGTACTGCGACTGATGCAATGTCATGGCTCAAAAACTGGGCTATCACTACATGTCAAGTCAATATTTTCATCCCCAAACTTTAGATTGATGGCGTATTCAGCCTAGTTATTGTTGTAACTTTCGTCTTCATCTGCCTAGCAGACGCCGTTCATCATCATCATCAGTGCTCCTCACGAGCTACCGCTCGCTCGAGGGCACGCAGCCATCTGTTTTTTTTTTCCTTGTTCCATTAAAAAGTGTTCGCTTCGGACGTGCCGTCTCTTGTACCGAGACAGTCTGGTAGCCGGGGGTCCTTGAGGTCCACCACAGTTATTATCTCGAAGCTTGTCTGCCGTCATACCCTACCATAAGCGCCCGATCTCTTTGTAAAATATGGCTGAATTAAACTCAAACTCACAGCTCTGCGATGCTTATCTGGGACACAAACACGAAACAATGACCGATGAGTACGATACTGCCTAAGGCGAATTCAGAGCGCAGCTTCGTGTTTGGGCAAGACCAACTCTGTATGAAGTACCGAATTTCCGCAAGGTATTGACTCTGCCATAATGATATTTTTGTAAAGTAGCGCAACAAACACAACGCCATTATTCATCTAAGCAAGGTACTCGCTACACATCTGCAATGTATTCCTTTTTTGATGCTGCGTGTGGCTGATGGCGATGTAGAATTATGTCTGAGGACTTTGCAAGGGTGGAAAGCATCAAACCATGCACTCGTTGCGCAATTAGCATGGTCAAATGACCAGTTGTTGTTTTACTCTTCAGCCACGCTATATTGCATAGGTGAATGCGATTCTTTGGCCAACATGACACCCGTGTAGGGTCTTTTTGCATATGAAATTCAAGCATCAGTGTAGCTCTGTGCTAGAATAGTCGTATGCCACGTAAAGGGGCAGGGTTTAAATCCCGCTAGATCCTGGTTATTTTGTTCTGATTTTATTTTTTGATGTCTATCCTTTACGCCACCGATGGCAACGGCAGCGCTCCTTCCGCTTAACGCAGGAACGGGCGCCTTAGAGCCGCGCTCTAAAACACGCCAGGTCTGCGCAGAACGCGCAGCGTAAGAGTCACAGCGTAAGATGGCGAAACGGTCTTCAGAGATGTAAACTCTCTTAGGAGTCCTACTGCGAATGCAGCTACAAGGTATCCACTGCGCACTAAATTATCACATTTTGTGCAGTAGCGAAGCACACACTACGCATTTTAAAGACAATATGCACAATTAAGTAACTCCACACTTCATTGCTGCTGTGTTGGATGATGAAGATGATGAATAATTGGTCCCTAGCTCTTCGTATTTGCTATCCCTAGGTGCACTGACCCTTGGGCACAGCAACGGGAAAGTATGCGAGGCCTTGCAAGATTTTATAGAACAGACAAAGAGATTTACAGAATAACCATGATTCTAAAGCTCCGCAGCTAACCAAACGAGACTCCAAAAATATTTTTTTTTCTATGTTACTCATTTATTGCTTATTCGATGAGAATCAATTCGACCGAACATTTTGTATTTAAAGAAAAATAGTTTTTTAAAAAATCTTACTTTTTCCCGAAACGAGGAATTAATCTCTTTTCTAGTTTCTTTATTATCGTTTTTTTTTAAGCTACCCGATTCTTGGCCAATCCCCCAGCGTGGGTGTGAGCCAGAAGCATAGGATCTACATCTACATCTACATCTCTTCGTATATGGTGAAAAGCTTTAAATCTCCCACTTACGCAATTCGGCTGCTATGACTTCTGGTGCGATTTTACTTTCCTGCAATAGGATGTAAGACTGGATGAGTTGGTTCAGGTTGATCATTCAGGTTGATAAAGACCACAGGACAAGGAGGCCCTGCGCCTTAACCTGCGGTCTTTTTTTGTCTTGTGCTTCCTTCTTCTGCTTACTGAAATACAAATAGACGCAAACCTTCGAGCAAGAAAATTAGAGACAGAACAGAAAGGGCGTCAAGCTCAAGCGTTGTGAGTTCATTTTCTTCCTCGAAGGTTTGCGTCTATTTGTATTTCAGTAAGCATGTACCAACTAGCCCAACAAAAAGTTTTATTAAATTTATTCCTTCTTCTGCGCTACTTATCCTACGCTTCTGCTGCGCCATATCACATCTGTTAACGTGCATGACACTTGTATAACATGCATGACGCTTGTATTTGTTCTTTTTTTTTCAAAAACAGATCCGAGCACGGGCGTGGCTTTATTGTAAAACAGTTGCTTGCTACGCAGAAAGTCTTTTTTTTATCAATGTGCGCAATGGCTTTGAGAGATACCGGCGATGGCCGACAAATTGTGCAATCAAAATCAGCAGTTGTTGTGAGCTCATAACAGTTTACGCTGTTAAGAGGAACGTCCGCGCACCACTTTATTCAACCGCTATAACAGCGCCGCACTGCGCCTGCTGTATGCATTCCGTGGTCTATTCCCTCCCGCCGCCTTATACAGATGCAGATTCACAATGCTTCGCAGCAGCCCTTTCCTGCACGTTTTCTCAGCTTATCCCCAGAGGCACGCTAGTCGCTAGCACGAATTACCGAGGCTGGAACAAGTTGGGAACTCAGACAAGCGATCAATATTTCCCTCTCATCGGGGACATTCGTGCCCGCCAGTTGTCCAGGTCGTGTCTCCCTCTGCAGATTCCCCATCCCTAACGGCGCATGCAAATGTGCACGGTGCACTGAAGTGGCAGGCGGCAGGCTTACTTGCGGACTCCAAACGACTCGAAAGCCGGCCATCGTAGTGGAAGAACCGATGACGGCTGTACAATGAAGTCACCCAGCCGCGATAATCTGAGTTGTTCCGGTCGTTCATTGCAGAGCTGAGCTCGTTTGCGGCACTCAGTCCGAAAGATCCATCTTCGCGCTGCCTTTCAAAACAGTTTTGGCTGTATGTACTTTACTGATTTAACAAGTGTGGGGAAATATTGCGAACATGCTGAGGACTTTTCAGTCAACTTTGTGACAATGAAGTGATGTTTAGATTAACCAACAAAAAAGGAACAAAAATAACAACTTGATGCACTCAATGCAGTATTTTTTCTATACCGCAGCAGACGTAGTAAGTTGAAAACACGCCAATCCTGTATTGTATGAACCACAACGCGGATCTTGTTATGCGATACTTTGTCATCTGAAATAATATTCACTTCGTGAGGTTCCATGGTGTGAATATTCATCTAAGCAAGAGAGCATTTGATCAATGTTTCCCAGGTGAAATGCGGTTTTCCGGAGCTAGATTTAAACCACATTTTTTTCTGAGCCAGTAATTAAAAGCACAAATCATTGCGGATGATATTCAGAAGCGGCTGGAATTTCTGAGCATTATAACAAAACCTGAACACTGCTTTTCTGTAGTCTGTCTATCTCCCCTATGCGTGAATGTAATTTCAGATATGAGACGGAGTTTTGTTCCTCGTTCCACTTGCGCTGACGACCGTTAATGAGCAGCACGCAGCAGATAATACACGTACTGCTGATTAAGGCTGCCATAGGATGCGTTCAAACGTGCCTCTTATGTTAGAACAATGGTGTAGATTAATTGCGTATAATTTGGAATTAATTGGGTTCATGATGAAGTAGCTGCCACATTTCAACGGGTTGGGCCCCATTCAGCGTGACGTGAGGTGAAGGGTACACTCTCCTTATATTTAATAAGGTTGAGCAATGTCACGGAATTTAGGGAGACGATCGTCTCATTTTCATACCGCCGCGGATGAGATGTGGCCAAGATAACTTTTTTTTGTCAACCAACGCCTGCTCCGAGGACGGGGCTTGTGCGTGTGGTACTCGCAGTGACGTGACACTGTTTGCAAACAGGTAGACATCCTTTACTCTGGAACGTTCTTGTAAGAAACAGAGAATAAAAATAACAGAATCAATAAACAACCGTACGACCAGCACAGTGAAATAGCTGCGCGCTCGAACTCCTCAATCGACCCGACGCGCTCCTTATTTTGCCCATCCAGCGTGGACTGCCCTGAAACCTTCACCGCCGCAAGAGAAAATAAAATAATTAACTATACAATGTGAAAAATAGACAAAGATAAATGAAATTAAAAATAGAATTAACGCATCATATGCACCTGCAGTTGACGTCGACGAAACAGAACAAAGAAACGAACTCAGAGAAATAACAAAAGAGAGATACAAGAAAATAAACATAACGGAAATTGAAAGAAATATTCAAAAATAATGAAAACTAAAAATAAACAGTACGCAGTAACTATTCGTGGAAGATACCGATCTGAAATTCTGTGCCTCGAATCATTGCCACTTGAAGACGCGCGTACAGCTGCGCTCACATTTCGCATTATGAGTATCGTTATCATCCGTAGGTTTTGTATAGTTAACATTGAGCGAACGCTTAACGATTGGTCGCTCTTTTGCGCTCTGTCTGAGAAAAAAAAAACAGAAATGTTTCTGAGAAGAAATATTTTTTATTACCGTTTCCTTCATTTCTTCAGATTAGGGAGCGTAGAATCTTTCTCAACTACACGGCGAAACTCTTGGCCATGACACTTTTTTTCTCGCGGATCACTCTTCAATTTCAGTGCTCAAGCGTATTTATATTTCTCACATTTTACTCATTGCGGTCTTAAATTCTTCTTTGTTCGGCGTTAAGAGCCTTCGAAGTCCACGTGTCCCAGGCTTCTTGAGTGCTTCTTTGCTTTAAGCCTAGCCTTCCCATTATGGCAACTCGTTTGCTTTGTGTCGCCTCCATCATGACACTATCATTAGCCGCTGCTGGATACGATGTCTTGCTTTGCTTTTTTGTTGATCATGCTCTCTCGGTTTTACTTTCCTGTATCTTCAATTGTGTCTTGCATCACGAAGGTCCTTCGCCTCTTGTGAGCAAAGGAGAAACAGCGATGACTTATCTTGCGTAAGAACGTGAGAAGGTTCCTTCTTGTTCTGAGTTGCGACACCACCCGTCTTTAAGGCCCCCGTTGTTGCGTTGAGTGGCGTCGCCGTCGGTGGCCTAAGCGATATACATGAATAAGTAACCAATAGACATGAAAAAATAGAACTACCACAGAACCACGATGATTTTTTTTCTTTAATGCATGGAAGCATTACCTGTAATTTTTGCGAACTGCGCACAACCTAATTCGTCACAATAGAATTGCTTCAATATACGCATCGCCCACGTTGTTCCAAACCGTAAGAGGCATTTCAAAAGTAAGACAAACACACACAAGCGTCCAGAAGTGCAAGCCACTCCGGAACGGAGTCAAAAGTTTCTACAACACTTCGCACTTGACCAGCTTCTTGTCGGAAGGCAGACTTGAAAGACATTTGCAAAAGGACCGTATACAGGTGCCGCGTCGGGCAAGGAACCCCGTTAACCTATGTAATATAGCGTGGAAGAGTAAAATAACAACCAGTCATCAGACAATGCTAACTGCGCTACGAGCGCGTGGTTTAATGCTTCCCACCCACTGCGAAGTGCTAAGCCATAATTCTGCAGCGTCACCAGCCACATGCAGCATCAACAAAGTGCTCATAATACCGTACAGTTATGTCACGGGTACCTCGCTTATGCACAGAAAGAAGAATGATGGCGTAGTGCGAGCTGTCCTACTTAACAAAAATTATAATTTATGGCGTAATCCATACCTTGTGCAAAAGCCAAAACTTCAAATACAGTCGGCCTCACCCGAACACAAAAGTGCGCTCAGAATACGCACTAGGCAGTACCGTAATCATCGGTGAATTTTTTATTACAGTGCTACAAAGAAATCAAACGGACAAAGTTTGCAAACTCGGAAGGCTAAGTGCGCATGCGTAAATATTGCATAGCAACGTTGCATATCAGATTAGTCGTTTAGAAGAGGTGAAAAATTTAGGAGCCCTTGCCTTATCGAGGAAATGTAGCGAGGAAAGCCTGGCGTGTGCGTGCCTGACTTGCTACTTTTTTCACAAGCGCATACTAACAGTTGTTAGTATGCGCTTGTGCTGTTCGCGTCTCTCTTCGTCCACGTTTATTACGCATTTTTCTTGAAACATGGATTACCAACTCGCCCAACAGTCCATTCTTCTAAGTTATATTGCTACTTTTCTTTCTTTCTTCCTTTCTTTCTTTCTTTCTTTCTTTCTTTCTTTCTTTCTTTCTTTCTTTCTTTCTTTCTTTCTTTCTTTCTTTCTTTCTTTCTTTCTTTCTTTCTTTCTTTCTTTCTTTCTTTGTTTCTTTGTTTCTTTCTTTCTTCCTTTCTTTCTTTCTTTTTTTCTTTCTTTCTTTCTTTCTTTCCTTCCTTCCTTCCTTCTTCCTTTCTTTCTTTCCTTTTGTTTCTTTCTCTCTCTCTTTCTTTTTCTCTTTCTTTCTTTCTTTCCTTGCTTTTCTTTATTCCTTTCTCTCTTTCTATCTTTCTCTCTGTCTTTCTTTCTTCCTTTCTTTTTCTGTCTTTCTTTCTCTTTGTCTTTCTTTCTTTCCTTCTTTTTTTATTTCTTTAACTCTCTCTTCCTTTTTTTCCTCTCTTTCTTCCCTTCTTTTTCCCCCCTCTCTTTCTTTCTTTCTCTCTGTCTTTCTGTCTCTCTTTCTCTTTCTTTCGTTCCTTCTTTTTCTTTATTTCTTTTGTCTCTCTCCTTTCTCTCTCTCTCTCTTTCATTCCTTTTTATTTCTCTTTCTCCCTCTCTTTCTTTCTGTCTGTCATTCTGTCTCTTTCTCTTTCTTTCTTTCCTTCTTTTACTTTATTTCCTTCTCTCCCTCTTTCTCTCTTCCTTTCCTTTTCTTTCTCTCTTTCTCTTTCTTTCCTTCTTTTTCTTTATTTCTTTTTCTCCCTCTCTTTCTTTCTTTCTTTCTCTCTGTCATTCTGTCTCTCTTTCTCTTTCTGTTTTTCCTTCTTTTTCTTTATTTCATTCTCTCTTTTTCTCTTTGTTTCTTTCTCTCTGTTCTTCTTTCTCTTTCTCTCTCTCTTTCTTTCTTCCTTTCTTTTCTTTCTTTCTTTGTTTCTGTCTTTCTTAGGCAGGCGAACATTAGGCAGGCGAACAAGAAACAGAATGTCATCATTCCGTCTTACGTTACGAGCGTCTTAAACGCGTTAAGTTGAAGTACGTCGATGAGCACAAGACTGCTGGCTGGGAGAGGACAAGTGCATGCATCGGCTTACACGTCATAACAGCTTGGAAAGGAAGGGTAGTAGTTAGGCTTGCTCAGTGTTTTATGAGCAAAAAATAAGAAAATCACTAATAAATGCACCAGAATGTAACTTCAATGCAGCCAGAAAATAGCCATGGCGCAACTGACATTTTTGTCGCCAGATGGGGCCGTAAGGGAGCCGCTTTGGAGCAAAGTAGCCACGAACGGCAATCCTGGCTAAAAGCGTTGTTCAGTTGAATGTTAAATGTAGTGACTGATTAGAAAATGAAGGTGGCACACTTTTCTGTAACACTTAGCGTAAAGTTTCTAGCTTCAGGCCTAAGATCATTTTAAGGAAGCGCGCACCAGTGTCATTGATATTGGTGTAGAGGAACAAAAGAAACAAGAAAAACGAGATGAGACTACGGTACCAGACTAAAACTTTTTGTCTTCGTAGCATGCACAACACTAGGCAAGCGGGAAGAGGAGATTTATGTCCGAGTCCGTCCAAATAGTCCAAAAGCTCTTTGAAATTCTCATAAAATTTTGAAAAGCTGAGAGCGAAAAGTATGCAGAGAAAAAATGCATTGACATGTGCTTTGCATTAGCAAGTCAGCCACTGAAAGGTACTGTAACGGCATTGTGCAGTAGACGTTCTGGTTCTCATTATTTAGAGCATGATTCAGTCAGATGCGTGGCTCTACTGTCGGTATCACAGCCGAAGCGTGTCTGCGTCATTGACAGCGATATTCACTCGGTTCATCTTGTAAACACTAGCTGCTTTCGAATGCGGTAGCATACATTCTGGTCTTCTAGACCGACAGGAAGGCAAAATTTGCTGTCTTAAAGAAAATATTTCCATAATAAAAGCGTACAAAAACGCCCGATCCCGTGCCCAAAATCTGTGTGACTGACGCAGAGCTTCTTTATGTCAATGTACACGGGTTCCATACATGAAAAACGTCTTTCTTGTGGCGGTGCCGTTCAGCGTCCTAACGGCATTTTCTGTCACTTCACTTGGGCCACCTTTGCAATACCAAGTGCAGTATATCTTCCTAAGATTTCTATTAATATTTTGACCAGAAGACAAGGTACATCATAGTATGTGAATTTCTAAATAGCTTTTTGCTTCAGGTATTTTCAATATTTGTGAAAACCTGCAAAATCTGCAATACACTGTACACAAAAGTCGGATTTTTGAATACACACCTGCTTTTTTTATTTCCTGATGTGTTGCGTATACTAAACGTTGTTTACTACGTGCCAGTTTTGCTGTACCGCAGAAAATAAGAATTCTCGTGAGCTGACAAGCGCTGGCTGGTGATTGAAAACATTAAACACAAAAAGGAATTATTGAGAACTCTGAAAAAAGGAAGCTTGAAGCTCAGGAAATTCTTTAAGATATGTAGCTTGTCTTGGTTGCACAGATCAAAAGGAGACTTTTTATATTTATGATCATGAAAGCAATTATATTGACAGCGGCGGCGGGCTTTTGCCGTCGCCTTTTCTGTCGCTAACTGTCAAGGAGAGGGCGCATGGTTATACTGGCTTTACACAGCGTCAAACTTTCACGGAGATGACCATCGCACAGACAGTTGAGGCAGAACAAGAAAAACGTATGGCTAGTGTAAATGACCAACATGTAAGCACCTTCGAAGGTATAGCTCGATTTGTCAGTAGTCAAAATGCTGTACTAAGCTGCTGTCTACCACTGCAGCTAATATGATATGTAATGATAATGACTACCGCTGATAACAACCACTGCTCCTCAGAGTATCTGTTGACTACCGGCCAAGAACACATGCTTGACTTGCGTGTATCCACAGTCGTCGAAATTGATGCTAGGCCTCAAGAATTTTGTTGTATAATTTCTTGATAAATTCAAAACACTGTTGTACAGTGCTTGGGTGGTAGGCTCATTGTCAGGCAGTTAATCTGCCTTTAGCCGTACCATCCCTTGACATGTAACGTGTTGAAATTAAACAATATAAGTAAATAAATAAACAAACAAATAAATAAATAAATAAATAAAAATGCAGCCTGCCTGTTGAATCAGGCTGCTCTTGCGTCCCGAACGTCAAAACAAACAAACAAACAAACAAACAAACAAACAAACAAACAAACAAACAAACAAACAAAAAGCTATGTCGAGTAAACTTTGATGGAGAGTAATTTGTGGGATGTTATCTATGCAGTATTTCTTTTATCAAAAATTCGGCAGATCCTACGTCTCGTGGGAACCCGTGTCATGCGAAGCAGCCTGCGATAAACTGTCTACGTTGAACTTTTTTGGCTCTGAGGCAAGTGTTACGAGGTGGATCGACGTAAAGTGCAGTAGTTGTGTGCACATTGTGGCCTTACCGGGAACGTCCACTACACTAGCATCTGCAAGGGACTACACTGGGTAATTTATGGTCTGACATAACGTCAGTTCTGATGTTAGAGCACAGACGTCAGTAATATTAAAACAAAGTGCGCTTTATGATGTGAAGATGGGAATATTACACATTAGTTCCTCTAGTGCATTCGCCCAGGGTTGAGTAACGCTTGAATATAGCTTAGTGTATCCTAGGAATACAAATATAATCTTTATTAGACTGCTATAAAAGTAGAGTCAACATTGAAACCACAATTGACGTTAACCCGGCATGACGTCTGTGCCATATATGAATATGTAATGTTCATTGCTTTCTTATAAAAATAGATAGGCAGCAATATATGCACAGTTGAAGTCGCACCGACCTTTCGCGTGCACAGAGTCTTTTTCCAAAGCAATTTCAAGGTCGGGCATGGTTTTGTGGTAGAATACCTGATTGCCACGCAGAACGATTGCCTTCAATTCCTGCTAAGATCTTGACTTTTTATCTTTGCATTCGCCGGGTCTACGTTGCCGATGTTAGTTTCTCTTAATGCTCTCACATTTAAGTTGCTAATGTCTGTCCTCGCCGTGCCTGGGTATATAGAAACTGTAAATAGCCTGTATAGCACGCCTGTATAGCAACTGGTATGTGTCACGCGTATCCGGAGGAAAGAGTTTGACAGCGTACAGGAAAGGATTTTGACGTTATTCATGTCGTATCCTGGCAACCACATTCCTGCAATTCTCTTACCCTCCCATACCAATTTTGGTGTACACCAAGTTAATAATAATATCTGGGGTTTAACGTCCCAAAACCACGATATGATTATGAGAGACGCCGTAGTGGAGGGCTCCGGAAATTTTGACCATCTGGTGTTCTTTAACGTGCACTGACATCGCACAGTACACGGGCCTCTACCATTTCGCCTCCATCGAAATGCGACCGCCGCGGCCGGGATCGAACCCGCGACCTTCGGGTCAGCAGCCGAGCACCCTAACCGCTACACCACCGCGGCGGACATGTGTACACCAAGTTAAAGAGGCGATCACTAGACCACCCAGGCAGGTGGCTAGATAGATAGATAGATAGATAGATAGATAGATAGATAGATAGATAGATAGATAGATAGATAGATAGATAGATAGATAGATAGATAGATAGATAGATAGATAGATAGATAGATAGATAGATAGATAGATAGATAGATAGATAGATAGATAGATAGATAGATAGATAGATAGATAGATAGATAGATACTCTCGTATTATATCGCGTGTCTCAGGCAGAACACAAGATCATCGAGGAAAACGTCTCAGACATGCTACGACGCAACATCATATGTCCTTCCTCGAGTCCCTGATCATACGCAGTTGTTCCAGTCCAATAGAAAGATGGAACAGTTCGTTTCTGCGTCGATTACCGTGCGCTAAACAAAATAACGCGCCAGTGAGGACTCCGCGACGTAGAAAAGGCGATGATATAACAAAACTACTTTAATAAGCAGCGCGGTACGGCGTAAATACAGTCATGGTGCACGCGCGCGCCTAGAATAACTACGAAACAGCGTCACGACTAGATTACCATGACAAGGCTGCCTCGGATTGGCGACGCACGGGATTCATTACACGGCGCTGAGTATTCTTCTAGCTTCGTCCTCAGGTCAGGCTACTGGCAAATACCAATGTCGGAGTCTGACAAAGCGAAAACCGTCCTCTCAACCCGATGAGTTGTACGAGTTTAATGTGATGCCTTTCGGACTTTGTAATGCACCCGCTACCTTCGAAAGCATGAGAGCGTATGGCGTGGATCGAAATGAAAAGTATGTCTGTGCTATCTCGACGGCATAGCAGTGTTTTCATCCACGTTCTCGTAACATCTGCGACGTGTTGACTAAGTCCTCGCATGTTTTGCAAAAGCCGGCCTACAACTTAATAAAAAAAATGTAGCTTTGCAAGCAAGACAATCAAGTTTCTCGGACACTTAGTCAGCAAAGAAGGGATTTGGCCTGACCACGAGAAGCTTGACGCAGTCCTCGACTTTCCCCGTCCACAACGTCAAAAAGACCTGCGCAGCTTTCTTGTGTTAGCATCTTACTTCCGGCGCTTCATACGCGGCTTCGCCGAACTTTCTTCTCTGCTCCATCAACTCCTCGCAAGTGACGCGCCCTTCATATAGTCCGAAGACTGCGAAAATGCTTTCACGGCGTTGAAACAAGCCCTTACATCCTCTGTCTGTGTGTACTCTCCCTCTGTCCGTTGTCGTCTTCGCGCCTTTCACGTCAATATGCAAAACCAACACGCCCATTCTGCCATTCTTACCCTTACATCCGATCCGGTACTGTGCCATTTCGATCCGGACACATCCACCATCCTTCACACTAACGCTAGCAGTCATAGTCTAGGTGCGGTACTCTTGCAGCGCGATAACACCTCTAGCGAATGCGTCGTTGCTTACCCTAGTCGTGTTCTTACCGCTGCAGAGAAGAGCTACACCATCATCGAGCAGGAGTGCTTTGCTGTTGTTTGGGCAGTGTAAAGACTTCGGCCATATCTCCCCGGCCGCCACTTTACAGTCCTTACCGGCCCTAAGGCACTGAGCTGGATTATGGATTACCGCTCAGCTGCCCCCCTCGTAATGAGATGACGAGCTCCGTGACGCCAACATGCAGAGGAATATCGTACCACACTCGTCGTCATGGCTACTAGCAGCGCTGACTGGCACTCCCACGTTTCAATGCAGATATATACCACAT